>WOGZ01000042.1:0-169314 GCA_009733775.1 Alectoria sarmentosa
CCCAAACTACTGAATCATACCCCATCACCAAAAAAAGGGGTATGATTCGGTAATTCGTCATAAGTAGGGGTATGATTCGGTAGTTTGCCATTTTGGTGTAGAGTGTAGAGTAGAGTATGCTAGGCATGGGTGTGGTAGCCATGGGTATGGTCGCATGGGTATGGTCGCATGGGTATGGTAGCCATGGCCAGGCATGGGTGTGGTAGTCATGAGTGTGGTAGCCATGGCCAGGCATGTGTGTGATCGCATGCGGCCTCCCAGAATGGCTACCACACCCATGCCTGGCCAGGGGGCTCCGAGCCACTGAGGGTTCCGGGGTACTGAGGGTTCATTTCATCATCATCTTATGGGGGCTTAAAGCCCAAAAAGCTTGTTTTAGATAGCGTAATAATTCATCCCGGGGGTGGGAGCCGCGGGCGGGGACTCATCTGGCTGAGCCTTAGATGCCTATGAAGCCTTTCGGAACGTCCAGTATGAATGACTTAATCAATCAATCAATCAATCAATCAATCCATGTCTGGCCATGGCTACCATATCCATGCGATCATATCCATGCCTGACATACTCTACTTTACACTCTACACCAAAATCTACATTACAATGGCAAACTACCGAATCATACCCCTACTTATGACGAATTACCGAATCATATCCCTTTTTTTGGTGATGGGGTATGATTCAATAGTTTGGGGTATGAAAATGTAATAAACGCATGGTCTGGGATATGAAGTAGTAATTCGCCCAACAACCGACACCGGGATTCCAGCAGGATTGAACTGTCGTTTCATTGATGGGCACCAGCACGACTATTTACTTCCCAATATTTTATGCCCCGGACGTCCTAGACGACGACGACGAGACCAGGCTCCATCGCACGGTTTTTCGCGCAGATCCCCGCCTGCATCCTCTAGACCCTCCGTCCGCCTGTTGCTCGAGATCAGGTTACACGATCGACTCTAGACCATCCAAGGGGACTACGTCCTGAAAAGTCTTTGTAGGGTTATCCGAATGCGTGTCTGATTGTGGCATCATTGCGAACACTGCCGGCGACTCACACCAGCGATACCCTAGGGGCTGGCCGTTCGGGTTGAAATGATACTTGTGGGTGACAGATCCACAATTGTCGATGTATCTGAGCGGGATCAGCCCCCCTTCGTTGAGTGACTGCACCTCAGTCGGATGGGAGAATTCAGCTCTGCCTTCGCCGTGGCATACGGTGATGGGCAATAGTGACCCACTCATGCCATCGAAGAAGGCGGAAGGCTCTAGATCCTGGATATTCACAATTGAGAACCTGGCCTCGAACTGCTGGCTCTTATGTACAACGAATGTAGACTAGTCGTCAGCCCCCGGGATGAATTCCTTGAGCCTGGTTGTCACAAGCGGACGCTAATTTCTAGCTTGTACGCTAGATAATACCTTTCACGATTAGATTACATTGTTCTTGCCTATCTGAGATGTGAAACATGTTGTGAAACGTTGCTAAACCTGCCTATTATGTCGTAATCGCTGCTGAGTCCACGAAAGTTAAACCTAAGAATTTCGCATCATGTCCATCCTCAAATTTACGAAGGCGCGACCTGCTGGCACGTGCCCTCTCCCACCTCCAGCCTTCCTCATGCCCTCGACAATCTCCCTCCTATCCCTTGGTAGTGCCTGTACCAACGAGAAAGCTCTTCTTGAATCTGTAAAGAGGACCTTGAAGACTTTGTGCTCCATCTCCATGGCGTTCTGGAAAACGCTGAGAAGCTCACATGTTGATTTTGAGTCCGTTTCAGGGACTTCAAAGGCGTGGAAGCCGTCTATCACGCAGAGAAGGAACGGAGGCGCCACGACCAAAAGCTTGGAAAGTATTCGGAGGGCTAGGGACCAGCTGGAAAATGATGCCTTCAATGAAGCGACTTGAGAAAACGCAATGAGGGATCCGATATTCGTGAGCGGTGGAAGCAGCTGGGACAGCTGGAAGATAAGAGAATAAACGAGGCCAAGAAGGGGCGGCGAGGTACTAGCTGCCTGATCATCGGACCCAAGATGTTCAACGTCGCTCGCGAGTGGAACGTCACAGAAGAAGGATATCGTGGGAACCTCCATCTTGTCTGCGCTCTCAACAATCTTCGCGGCTGCTACAGTGACTTGTGGTGAACGTGCTTCCGCACTATACGCCGCAGCTTCCAGGTAGATCAAAGTAGAGGCGTCATCGAGAGTCCAGCGTTCCAAAGCAACGACAATGCGCTGGTCGAGTGCTAGGGTAGGCGGACAGCCGACATCGACTACCCTTACTCCATAACAAATACTACCAAGGAGGCGTTCGGCCAATTCTGAAACATCAGCTATCGTGAGTTGACTATCTTTATCTTCAATGCCTCGATCTTTCTCATGGCTGTCTGTGGTGCTAGCAGTAATGCCAAGATGGGAGTGAAACGCAGCGCCTTCTGTGCATCGGTCGTCCATTATATTCCTTCTTTGTCCGACTAATAGAGCAGTACCAGATAATCCAGCTTGGCGCCACACTTCATTAGCCAGCGCCTTGATTGTTTCCTTGTCGCTGAGGCGTTCTAAAGCGGCTGTCTGCTTCTCTTGTTCCATTTTGAGCTGCGCTTGGCCTTGTCTTAGCTCTGCATTTTCGCGCGCCAAACCGTCAAGACCAGCCCGCACGTCTTCATTGACCTCTTCTACCACCAGTCTAGTTACCCGGAGTTCTGCCCCCGAGCCAGTGGATGTAGCACGTTGCACAAGCCTCGACAAACGGTGTATTTCAGCCAGAGGTCCCTTGAAACGCTCAGAGAAATTATCATCCAAGCTGTGCCATATTTTCTTAGGGCTCGATGATTGGAACCACCGGATCGCGTCGCCGTAGAACAAAAACGTTGCAATATAGAACTTGGCGATGGCTATTTGAGTTGCCTCGCTTTGGACTAGATTTGCGTCGGTAAGACAGGCGTGGGCCTCATCATTGACTTCTTTGAGTGCACTGGTCAGGTCATCGATGTTTCGGCGGTGATTCACTGATGCCTAACATGTAAATTATCTATCAGTATTCGAGTCTCCACAGCAGGGAGTGGCACCGAATCTACTGACCTTCACGAGCGTTTTGACCGCACCCGCCACGACTGATACGTACGTGTTGCCCTGGGGGACCATACTGAGAACTCCAGAGTGTGCGTCAAGATTGCACATCACATCGTGGTACACCTTTTGGGCCTTCCCCGAAAAGGCCCGGTTCTTCGATTCGTATGCTTTCTTCGCTTGTGTCACCGCTGCCTGCACGTCATCATAACCCCAATTGCCGCCAACGCCAGTCTGTGGGAATGTTTCAACTATTTTCTCCAACTCTTTGGCTTCCACGTCTAATTTCTTCAGTTCTAGGTAGCTATCACAGGATGCTACACGTTAGCCGACGTCGTTCGCTTCTCTTAGCTCGCGGACCACGTACCCGGCAGCGTTTCGATCTTGAAAGTGCGGCCGCCACTTGGCAGCCTCGATCTCTCTTTCCCGCCTGCTGCAATCTGCTACCGCGTGTATCGCGTTAGGATATGCAATAGTTGGTGCAACTTCAAGAGAGAATCGTTGAACCAGCTCATCGGCTTCCGAATTTCGAGTCGCATCAAGATCTTTGGCAGCATCCATCACGACGGCAATTTCTACTCAGACTTGCCGAGGACCCAGCAATAGCTCTGATTCTGGAACAACGAGATCAATTCGCTAGATAATGGTGACTAAGGAGGCGAACTGTGACAATGTTTGAGCAAGAGGGAACTCGAAAGACCTACAACATACCAATTTCCACCAAACCCTCTGGAAAATCTTCGCATGGTCTAGGTGCCTTTTCGGACCCCTCATGTCTTCCAGCAGGTCCAAACCTGACAAAGCTGCGACTTCCCAGTATCTGGCTCACATCGGCGCATCCCACACAGAGCAGCAACACGAAGGGAAAATCGCGCCGCCCCTCTTCAACTTACATGAGTGAACCAATAGATGTCGCTAACGCTGCTGCAGGGTATTTGAGTGTCGGCGATTCTCAGCCGCTGCTGCTACACTGCTTCATGAGCACTAACCAGATGGAGGAAATGATCGGCCTGCAGCTGCATGTTCTACGCCCTGTTTACCTGAGAAAGATAAGCATAAGCACACCCTCTTCTATCTGTCAATCGGCCGCGATATTGAGGATTACGAGACTTAAGAAAGCGTTGTCTGTAATTTGGAATCCCATTGCTTTCCGCCAATTCAGTCCGGTCCAAAAATTGAAAAAGGTCTCTTGGGTCAGGGTACCACGTATCACGGTTTGCCCTAATCTTCCCATTTGTCAGCATCGAACGAGCTCTTCCAGGGTACATTCTTCGCTCCGACTAAATCAATCAACCCGTTGCTTGATACCTCTGAACAGCAGCTGACGGAAAATGACTTTGGAGGGGAATCCCATGGATGCTATGGCAACACTTGACAGCGATGCCACTATCCATTCTATAGAGGATGGGAATTCTGCAGCACCGAAACCAGATGATGCGCCTGCCGATAACTCACATCGAGCAATTCTCAAGCGCAAAGAGTACAAACGGCGTCGCATGTACAAACTTGCGTTCGAAACCATGTTGACGCAATTCGTGAACATGTCGGACAGTGAGGGATCGGATGACTTGACAGACTCAGAAGAAGAGCTCCCGGAGCAGCCTGGCGCACCCAAATCATCCGGGATGGCTTCAACTAATAGTAAGCAACCAGATGAGGTTGAGGAGGAAGAAGTTCGAACCGAGAAAGAAGTCCCTGTCAATGTCTTATACAGAGCAGAATTCTATCATTACGCTCACGATTTCCGGCGTGGACAGGAACCACGCTTTGACAGATCGATAAACGATAAACATCCTATCCGCACCACTCGTACACAAAACATACTGGCAAAGTCCCAAGCAAGCCTTTTCGAAATCACTACCATGTACGCTACACCAGCACCAGATACCGACGCTAGACCAAAATCTAAAAGCCGCTCGAAAGGCGACTCAAAGCCTACAGAAGTGTTGGCCGACATTGGCACATATCTGATAATTCGATCCCAATTGGTACTGGATATTCTGAGAGATATAGTTCAATACTACCCCTCCGTTTCGCTCCAGGCCAACGAATTCGCACTCCAGGAGCCATTTTGTATGCTACTGCATTATCGTCAAGAGTTGACAGAGCGCCGCGATCAATTGAAGCAAGCTGCCTCAGAAATGACGTCTCTGGATAGAGATCTATCTTCCACAGCACATGAGCATCTTGCATATCTGACGGATTTCGTACATCAGCGTTATGCCGATGCCTTGTCGCGAGAATTGGCGAGACATCGAGAGACCCGGGCCATGTGCACATACGACTGGGTATGGTTATTGTTCAGACCTGGCAACATTATGTATGCATGGGACCATGATACACTGAGAGCTTACATCGTGGAAGAGCACGACAGACAGGTGGGGCAGGAGACGGAAGGCAAAATCGGGCCCCAAACATTATCCGTCGCTGACGATGTAGAGCGTATGCCGCGCCCTGCATCACTAACGATAACTGTCTGGGCCCTGAACTTTGATGGTGAACGGTTGGGGCGTTGCCGTGATACTTATTCCATCCCAGCCTTCGATGGGGAGAAACCGATTCTATCGCTTCCGATTTTCCCCAATAAGTACCTGAAGCACGACAAGCGTGTACATCAAACACTGTCTACGGAAGAATATCTCATTCAGCGAGGAAGGTTGTTTTTCGAAATGACCAAACGAAGTTATATGGAACATCATGGCGAAACCTTAACGTCCCCCCGAAGGACTGTAAGTCCCACGAATTTAATATCGAAGGTCTGAAAGCCGCTGACCTTGCAAGGTACGAGGGAGAGTCATGATAGACACGAAATTTTACTACGATGACGATGCCGGTGTAGCGCCAATCTTAGGACTTGACAAACCCGACGAACATCAACATATTGATCTAGGCGAAGACAATGAAGGACGTCAGAACATCAAGGGTCGCTATGGACACTACGATGATATCGATCCCCACAAATGCAAGTCAATGGATCCCGAGCAATACCTGGTTTGTCATAACAGGATATGGGCCTTTGTGCTCAAGACTCGACAATGGGGTAAGGCAACGTTCTGGTCCAGCTCTGCCACAATGTCTAAGAAAAGTCATAGAGCACCTCCATGTTGCGAACTTCCGGCAACCCGACTTTCAGGTCGACCTAATCAAGGACCTAGTCCTCGATAAAGATGCCAAGGCCATGATCAAAGCCCTTTCTCACCGCTACACTATGCAGAGCGAAACTGAAAACACCTGGAGTGCAGATTTTGTCCGTAACAAAGGCGAAGGCCAGATCTTCCTATTGCATGGGAAACCAGGCGTCGGCAAAACAACGACAGCTGAGTGTGTGGCTGAGCTCACGCGACGCCCCCTACTGTCCCTGACTTGCGGTGACCTTGGAATCGAACCGCTCGTAGTTGAAAAAGAGCTGATGAGATGGCTCACGCTAGCAACATCGTGGGAGGCAGTCCTTCTTCTCGATGAAGCCGATGTATATCTGGAATCGCGGATTAGTCAGGACCTCCAACGCAACACTCTGGTGTCCATCTTTCTGCGGGCCCTCGAATATTATCAAGGGCTACTATTCCTTACGACCAACCGTGTTGGGACTTTCGATGATGCGTTTGTATCGCGTATCCATGTCGTGATCCACTATCCGGACTTCACCAACGACCAGAGAGGCCAAATCTGGAACATCTTCTTCAACAAGCTCGAAAGAGAGCGGGAAAACATCAAGTTCACCCAGCGAACAGTCGACTATGCCAGAGAAAGCAAAGAGATGCAAAATCTCGGATGGAACGGGCGCGAGATCAGGAACGGTAACTTAAGGCCCTCGGCACCCTTCGTGTTTACACGTGCTGATTAATTACTGGCTCCACGCAGCTTTCAATACCGCCGTCGGCCTCGCGGAGTACGAGAACGAACGCGACGCGAAACAAAGAGTCGTGTTCCACGCACGCCATTTGGAGCAGGTGGTCAAGATGTCGAGAGCCTTCCGCGACTATCTGAACAGCACGCACGGTATGAGTCAGGCGGAGCAGGCACGGACGTACAGGACCCGCAACGATTATTGGAAGGGGCCGGGCGATCACAGTGTCGGTTCCGGCGCTGTGTAGATCTGCTGCTGGCTGCAGTTGGCTGTAGGTTTTGGCAAGTTGTAGATGTCTGGGATAAGTTGAAGGGATTTTTAACAAAGGCTAATTTTGGTACCTATCAGATAGCGTGGAATATAATGGCTACGGTAATATTACAGTGGATTAATGAGTCGCATAGAAGCCTATCGTACAGTGGCTGTCGGATGGAGTATGTTCACACACGTGCTCGTAGTAGTAGACTCTTGCCATGAAGAAACTGTATATATACCCAGTCCTGCAACAGTCAACAGCTCTTCATTCGATGTCGTCCCATCCAGAGCGAGAGCATCCTTGTCCCGCCCCCCCTCCCCCGGGCCACACCTATATATACAACTTCATCTTCATTCCAGGTCCATGCGTTACCAGCATGGGGGGTCTTTTTTTTAAGCTAGGGTACGAGAATATGCCTGTTCAGAGCCTCTATTCGCTGACTAGCCTTGGCGCTCACACGGCCCTGGCTAATCGCTATTTACGTTATTTGTGTACCCTAGTTTATTTGTTTGTGTGTGTGTGTGTGTGTGTGTGTGTGTGTGATTGAGTATTGCGATTCGTCAGCTTTTCATCCCCCCCCCGCGCTGGAGGAAACAAATGCGATTGATTGACAAAAAAAAAAGGGGGGGGGGGGGGTTCCTTGAGCTCACTCATCATATTACTGACTGCTTTTGGAAAGGAAAGGAAAGGGAAAGGAAAGGAAAGGAAGGGAAGAGGAAGGGAAGGAAAGAGAAGGAAAGAGAAGGAAAGAGAAGGAAAGGAAAGGAAAGGAAAGGAAAGGATGACGATGGCGGCGATCTTTGATGATTTTTATTATTGGCTTTGCTTTGTTACCTGTTGGACTAGACTACTTGGGGATAAACGTGTGTGTGTGCGATATTTGATAGAATTTTAGCACCGGCGTGCTTTTGTATGGGATTGGATTGGATTGGGATGTCTTGTTCTTGGGTTTTTTGGATGCGATGCGATGAGATGAGATGAGATGGCGAATATGAGAAGAGTGGGGAGTAGAGTAGAGTGCTATGGGACTGGCGGTGATGGCAGGGGTGGGAGGGGTGGGAGGGGTATGAGGATTGAAATTTGAAATTCAAAGGGGGTTCTGAGGATGTGAAGGGATATCTATATATGTTGTAAGAGTGCCTTGATGCTGTTTTATATTATTGTATTGTAAGTTAGATGACAAGGTCGCCCACGAGAAGAAATCTGTAGCCTTGCGATTCTTCTTCTTCTTCTCAAGTAGATCTTACTTAACAGATAACAATTTAGAAATTTTATTGTAAGGATTACCTTAAGGTTGTGCAATTAATTACGCTACTTAAGAGTGTAAGTATGCCGTTTCGTTTTTTGATTTGTTTCCTGCCACGGATAAATACTTTACTGTGTATTCTCAAGACGCCGCCCAGCCAGCCAGCCAGCCAGCCAGCCAGCCCCATGTCGACCAAGCTCCTCCTTCCTCCTTCCTCCTTCCTACTTTATGTTTTGAAACCGTCTATTTTAGTAGAGCCGAAACTTCTCCACATTTAGAAAGATCGATCAATGGTAAAAACGCGAGCTACAATTAATTATCCTAAAGGGATGTTTACGTGCGCGCGTCGTTGCGTTTTTTTTTGTCATTTTGGGCAGTCGAGGTACCTGTTGTTGGTTTTTAAATTAGATTTTATCAAGTTGATGAGATTTCAGGGGGGTTTTGAGGAATTTTTATAGGTATTGAGCTGGCCTCTCGTTGATGTTGCTGAGGGTGATGGTCTGGTGAGTGAGTGACCTTGTGTGTGTGTGTGTGCTGGTTACTTTAGGTAAATGAGATGGATAGAGAACGGGGGGGGTTTTTTTTTTCGGAGATGAGGGCGGTCAGAGAGGTATTTATTTAAGGACGAAGGTTTGGATTTTTGCACAGTTTTTGATCAAAGGTTGTTAATGGATGTTGGGAGTGGTGTGGTTGGGTTTCTGGTCATTTACTAGGCTATGTTTTAAAGCTTGGGGTGATTTGATAAATTCGGCTGCTATCGATGGCTTTTTTCTGGCAGACGGAGAGGGTTGAAGGAGTCGGTCTAGTTACGACTTGTTGTACTGGAGACTGGGTCTCGTTGGCGTCGAGATGAGGCTTCTTACGGTTACGAGTAATACAAGTGTACAAGAATTGAATTGATTGCTCGTTGCCTCTGCCGAGCTTCGAAACCAACCTTCAGTCCAGTGACTCTTAAGCCTTTATCTAGTACAAGATGTCGGTCATCTCGCGATGAAACTCCAATGCATTGATATCCGAATACTGCGCCGGGCGCTCCGAGTTGACAAACTCCTTCAGAGGGCCCACAGACGCCTCCCGATGCGCTTTGAAGAAGAATACCGACGAGTATCGCTCCGGCACGGAACCTTGCGTCGAGCCTCTCATCACGGGCGGGACATTGACCTGATGTAAGCCCGCCTTGATGGTGCCATTCGACCACCGGTTGAAGGTGTCGCTGATGTTGACGACCATCTCATTTGAACTTTCGGTGATGACCGGCACGAAGTGGAACGGGTCCGACCGATCCTCGAGCTCGAGGCCACCGAGGGCGTCTTGGAAGAGGAGCGTGATGATGCCGAAATCGGTGTGGGGCCAAGCTCGCTTGATCAGGCCTTTCTCAAGCGTCTCGATCGAGACGGCAGGGTAGTGGAGCATGCGCAGCTCGCTGGCGGCGGGAATACACGAGTTGAGCAAGGTGCCCTCGGGGATGTGCAAGCCGACTTCACATGCGGACATGATTTCGAGGCACGCTTGTTGGGCCGCTGTAAAGTAGTTCTCGACGAACTCTTTATAGCCTGGAAGGTCGTCCTCGGGATAGATGTTTGGGAACTGCTCGTCACCGGGAGGGCCACAGTCGAAGTGCTCCTGATGACAGTGTTAGGTCTATAGGCGCACGAGGACCGTTGGAAGGGATGAGACTACCTTTTCGTCGAGCAGTTCACCCCTTGGCGCCCCGTCGGCATTTTCCTTGCGAAGCTTCGAGGTGGTCTCGGCGCCTTTCTGGCTCCAGCCGCGCTGAGGGTCTGGTCCCGGGTGGTGGATGATTTTCATCTTCTGCTCCGTCGTCATGTTGAAGAAAAGTTTGCCCTACGTGTCAAAATTAGCTCAAGCCAATGATATTGCGTGAACGACACTGTACCCATTTCCAGATACCCTGGACAATGTCGTCCGAGACGCCGTGATTCTTCAACTTGATGAAGCCATGTCGGGTAAAGCAGTCGGCAATTTGCTCAGCTACCTCCAAGCGCTCGGTCGGGTTGCCGTGAAGAAACTTGCTGAAGTCGAGCAAGGGTAGATCGACACCCATGACTATCGACAATGATGATACAGGTGGCTTTTATGACATTTCTGTTTTATATAGTATGCTTTGACGCTTGAGAAGATTCTGTGCTTTGGCGGGTAACAGATTTCATCGGCCTATGATTCGATGTTGCAACAATTCACATGTACGGCCGAGCGCGGTCTTGTATTTGGCGGTGCTTACGGTGGCCGCCGAAATGATGTTGACGTTGTATCAGGGCGATAAACCCCAACGACTTAGAACGTGTCACAAGATTCCAGCTCTTCTTCACCGCTGTCTCCAGCGTTGGACACCAAAGGATGATTTGCAAGGAGATCACAGCTGAGATGCGGTCTGGCACTCAGCGCTGCTTACAGTAGCCCACAAACGGGACTTGAGGTTGTTCCAAGGGGTGAATATCAACGACTTACAGCTTCCCACCAAATTCCAACTGTGCTTCACCGCTTTCTTCAGTGTTGCATACCAAAGGATTACTTGCAAGGAGTCCATCGTACACTGCTAGCTCATCTATCCCATGCTTACCCAATGCTTCCCTCCGTGTTTAATGTGGATGTGGTGGAGAATACCTAAATTTGCGGGATGTAGATTGATGCGTATTTCAGCAAAGGTCGATGGGTCAGCTGGCGTCCACTCAAGATGGATTATCGTCATTGCTCTCGCCAACTCTACCCTTGCCTCGCACGTAGTTCTACAGCCCTTGTCTAAGCACTGGCCCAATCCTCTTCTCGGTACCAATGCCAGGCAATCCGCCACGTGTTCCCTGGGCCACCAACCTACCCAACCCAACACACAGATCCCAATACGCTTCTCGAGAAGGTACACGATACACTGTTATCCGTAATCCTTCCGGCTTGTGGAAGCAAAGACATCACCATTCCTCACCGTTCGACATAGTAATCAGGGACGAGTTTATCGGGTAAGTATTCCAACAGACGTCAGTACCTATCTTCGATTGCGAATCCCGTGCAAGGAGTAGGAGTTTACCAAAGAACGGCAAGGTCGTGAATGGGGGCAAGCACAGGATATCCAAGGTAAATGCTCCATATCAGCAAGCGTTCTGACAGGACCGATCCGGTGTAGATGGTACAATAATAATTCTGTCTGTGCTGCCCACGTCCTAACACCTCATTCCGAAGATATATTATGACGCTAAGATGACCAATGCCTTTGTAAGGAAACCTAAGACATCCCTCCTGCCACCGAGTCGAACTCGTGAGGTGTAGTCCTCGAGGGTAGTAGTACACGTAAGATTATAACATGACCTACTTAGGCTGGCTTTGAATAGTCCGTCAGCAGTCAGCGGTCAGCTTGGGGACTGCATCACCAGAATCCGGGGTGATCCGAGCACGTGGCATGAAATAATAGTGACAAGGAGAATTCCGTCAGCCCTGATTTCGTAATCATTGCTCGGGAATTAAGTAATGATTACCAAATTAGGGTTACCGGTCGGCTGCCACCGGGCCGGCAGATCACGCAAAGAGAAACGAGCAAGGGAATATTTGCCAAGAAAGCTACTCCATCTGATAGGGCAGCTTACTAAACGCCTTACAGGAAATACCCTCTGTACGGTACCCCGGACGTCTTACATGCTGTATCTACTGTACGGCATTCAATTCATACGTATTCCCCCCCATCCCTACTCCCGGCATTGCTGCCTCAACATTGCCGAAAGTCTAAGATCATAGCTCGAGCGGTTTGCTTTCCAACCTAGAATCTCCATACATCCAAAATGGGCCCCAAGTGGCAAACCCTACCTCACTTGCATATCGGAGGGCGGTCTGCGATCGGGCGGAAAAACACTTTGCGATCCCATCGGCTGGCAGGGGGTCCACAACATTTCAGGGCTTACAGCCCTGTCATTCTGGAACCCGGGCGCCACAGCCGATGGGATAATTTGCATCCGGGGTGGATATTTCGACCTCCCAAGCAAATGGTTTCGCGATCAGTGAAGCGCCCAGTAGTTCGGATGTAGACATCTATCTGTATTACTACACACTCTATATGGAGTATTCCACTGGAGAGCTCCATCTCGGCAATCAGCAGCGACAGAATGGATGAGGAAGAGCAGAGACAGATGGCTGCATAGATCACGTAATGCCTGGGGCTATCTCGCGGAAGCCTACTTTATGCTCCGGGGGCTTTTCCGGTCCACGTATCGGGGGACTTGCCCTCCGGGCGCCCCACTTGGGCATTGAGCGGGCGTTCTCCGGGTCCCTTGTAGATGTTTTAGACGACAAGGGCCCCGCAGTGGCTAGCACGGCTGCATGATGTCCCATGAAGGTGCGCTGGGATAGAGAATGAAGTAACTAATTGATTAAGCTGTTACTGAGCCGGAGAGGCTCTCTCTACCCGAGGAGTAATTGAAGGTCTTGTTGATTCCAACACAGGTGATATGGAGGTTGCAAAACTTATTGCTATGCGAGTAACGCAGCGATTAGAGTGCGAACACATTTTGGCTGCAGAAATCACGGTAAACATCCTGGCAACTTCCATGCACCATCTCATGGCTGCCTGCCCAGTTCGAACACCCTCAGTATCGCCCGACTGACCGCTCTAGAAAATGTCTCTTGAACAGATCCCGCCTCAAGAACCTCGACCCCTCGAGCCGTGCATCCGTTCGGCGTCGTGACCATCTCTCTGATCTTGGACGGAGAATCCCCCTTCAACGCCATCTCCGCCGTCCCTTTCATAGCCTGAGCGATCATGCGCACAGCGTCTTCTCCATCCACGCCCTCTGCTATCGCGCCTCTAATCGCCCCCTCCAGCGCGAGGGCGAAGAACGCCGGCGTCGCGGCCGCCGCCACGCTCGCTGCATTCATGGCCGAAGAGGCGACCCGCGTTACCGTCCCCACGCTCTCAAACACCCACATCGCCGACGCTTCCATCTCCGGCGGGAGCGGAATATCCGTGGTGCTGAGTATGGTGGCGGACTGGCGGACGCTGCTTGCGGTGTTGGGCATGGCGTGCACAATGTGACACCGACCTGGATGACCGGCTGTAATCGTGCCGTTCGAGCTGCCGTAGATGAGATGCTGCAGCGTGGGAGCCGACAAGCCAACGCAGATGCTCAGCAGAAGCTTGTCGGCCAGGCTTGCCGCCATGCCTGCGGCGCCAAGGATCGCTCCGGCCTGGCTAGGCTGGCACGCCAGCAGCACAATCTCTGCAATCTCGACTGCGGCGGCGGTGCGCTGGAGCCAGACTTCGACGGGCGCGGCCGTGTTCCCGGCCATTGAAGATATTCGCCTCCGAAGCGGCTCCACAGATTCGGGTCGGTTAACGCAGGCTATGAATCGTGTTGGGAGATGCTGCGACTGCTGCGAACTTCTTCTCGTTTGGTCTTCGTCCGCCAGGGACGACAGTAGCCCGTTGAGGATGGCGGTGCCCATGGTGCCTGACGCGTTGTTAGGGAGAGTCCGCTTTCGGTCGAGGCGCGCTTACCGCAACCTAGAATCGTCATTGTGAGCCCAGCCATGGCCAAGCACGATCTGAAGCGATTGCTGGGGGAGGGGGGGCCGCTGCTTTTTATGGTGAATGGTCCAAGTCGATTAAGATTGCTCTGAAGTAGATGTAACAGGAACGGATACAGCTTGTTGGGACATTGCCGGTCTCTAGATCCCTCTCATTCCGTGCCGGGTTACTCAGCGCATGTGGGGAATGCCCATTATTCTTACTGGTGTGATCGCGATGCATGTCCCGTCCTCGGATGTTCATTGTTACTAATGTGGAATTTCTCCGCTATATCTATATTTTCTACAAGATTGGCGTTTATCCATATACCTTCACACACGCTACGAATTAGCCTCTGTATTTCACCTCTTGATAACCTTCCACTTCATTCCTACCACACCGATGATAGAGAGTGCAGAGACAATTAGACAGGCTAGCCATGTGCGGGACAGCGCATCGTTGATCGCGTTGATGACCACATTTCGCTGGCTTTCTGGCACGAGCTTACGAAGGGCTGTGGCGCCAGTGTTCAAGACCACTTTCGGAGTGATTCCGGGAACGATTTTGACCAAGTCAGCGGCCAGTCGTTGATCGAACACATTCTGCGCGACGGACACCATGATGGTCGGCCCCGAAGCTTGGAAAAACGTCACAGCAGCAATAGCGGTGGGAATGTCCTCGGGGCCGAAGAAATTCTGAACGATGACTGCTGCCTGCTGCATGCCAAGACCGATGCCGATGCCGACCAATATCTGATATCCAATCCATTCACCAGCTCCTGAGCTGGGCTTCAAGGTGAAGAGCAAACCACACGCGATGGTCGTTATGACTGTCGAGGCTACTACCACAGGGCCGTAATGACCAGTCTTGATCACGATGAAACCCGCTAACAAGGAGCACGAGATTGCACCGATGATCTGAGGTATGCTGTAAATGCCCGATTTGGAAGCAGAGACACCTAGTACAGCTTGAAACCATAGCGGAAGCTGATCGTTCTTTAGTCACTTCGGTTGTCGTCAAGATAGATGGTGTGATAACTTACGAAGTAGGCAACAGCATAGTAGGCACCATCTATGGTCATAACAAAGAACGACGCGAAGATGAGCGTTCTGTCTTTCGCCACTCGAGGAGGAAGAGTTGCTTCATCTCCCAACTTGATTTGAAGCGCCGAGAATGCAATTATGAAGACACCGAACAGTGTAAAAAGCGCAATGATCCGAGGGTTGTTCCACGGATACACTCCACCACCGAGTTGAAGTCCAAAGAGAAGAGAGACCATGGCGGCAATGAATAAGCACAGTCCCACAGGATCCAGTCTCTTGATGTGTTGTGCTACTGTCAAAGGATCGTTCCGCTGATGCCGAGGGGGACGGTATAGGAACACGAAGATGACAAAGACAAGTCCTCCGAGGGGGAGATTGATATAGAAGCACCTACGGTCGTTTATCAGTTCAAAGCCTCAAGAGGGATTCAAAGACAAACCATCTCCATGTCAGGTAACTGTCGGTGATGACGCCTCCCAGAAGCGGCCCCGCGACACCTGCAATGCCGCGAATGGAACCGATACCTGCCGAATATATCGATCTTTCCCGCAATGGAACAGTCTTTGAAATGATGATCAGAACGCCGCTCATGATTCCACAGGCGCCGCTTCCTGACAGAGCGCGACCCACAATCAATGCTGAGGAGTTAGGGCTGACGGCGCAAAGTAGCGAGCCAATTTCGAAGATGGCGATTGACACAAGGAAGACTGCTTTGGTAGAGAAGAGCTTGTAGAATTTCCCGTAGTGGAGCTGAAAGCAGCACATCGTCAGTAAGTATGCAGAGCCGTACCACCCAACGTCGTTTAATGAATCGAATTCGTCGGTGATTTTCGGGATGGCGGTGGCGATGATGGTCTCGTCAAGAGCGAAGAGGAAGACTGCGAAAGCCATGGCGATGCTCAAGATTGCCATCTGCTTACGGTCGACTTTGATCGTTACATCGTGGTTGACCTCAGCACCCTCCTCATCATTGTTCTTTATTACTTTCTCGCCAACCTGTTCACCTGCCTTCTCATACGTGGGATCATATGGAGAGCTCTCTGGTGCGAGACCACGTTCTTTGGTGGCACCGTCTCTTTTCTCATACTGGGAGTCATTGGGCTCTTCTTCTAATGAAGACATGCAGGGCTATTGTGCCTCCTGGGAAAGTTGTATAGTTGTTATCGCCCTTTGATCAATACTTGCCTGGCACGTCGGGCACAAAGTCGGCACGGGAGTATTACAAAAGCTCACCGAGTGAATGAAGTGAGAAACAGACAATCTGCGACCGAAAGTACTTACTCGTAGCCAAGACTCGTAGCATTCCATGGTATAGCAGCATTGATTAAGCTCCGATATCGGCCATGTTACAGCCATGATTGAGCACCGACCGAGTGACCTTGACCGTTTGGTTGGTAAGCACTGAAATGTTCGGGACTCCCATTCCTTTTAATGCATGTCAGCTTGCAAATCTCGTGGGGGATTGCCATGCCTACTGGAGTCTGCATCTTCACCGCCCAGGAGATTCAGCCAGCGAAAGACTAGTTTGCAATTCTCAGTAGTCCAGATCAGAAATCTAAAATGATCAATAATAAATTCCCATACATTAGTACCTATGTAATCATTATATTGTTTCCGTAATCAATCTTAAAGTAATCAGCTTTACACACTAGTACACTAGTGCTGCGGAAGCTAAAGACTCTAATCGCAACTATTAGCCTGTTTATTCTGATTGTGAAAAAATCATAATCGTAGTCCTTTTTCTGGCTACTGAGGTTTGCATCGCGTCGCTACTTGTTGATTTGCTTGTCTCGATTCGCCCTGTGCTATCACGTCCTCTTCCTACCTTTTTCCATGCTGACACCGCTTCTTCAGCACGACGCCGCAAATTGAATTCTGGATTGTTGGAGGGGGAAAAGCTACAGCAGCAGCTCCACACCCTGCCTTACCTTCACACTAAGGCTTTCACGCAGCACATTTGCGATTCCCATCATGTGTATGTCTTTTAGCCCTGGGAATCCGTCACGTCTCCATCTTTGCGCCCGCAATTTACAGGTGCTTCGGCATTATGGCTCAGTGCACTCACCGCCTCCTGGTCCACATAGACCTCCCCTGCCTATTATCCCACACCGTGACCGTTGCTCTGCCATGGTGTTGAAAAATCAGCTCAGATGATTGTGCGGCGTCTGTGAGCATGCCATTGATGATCTGTCGCCTCTCAGTCACAACTTCAAGCCTCGACATATTGATCCCGATATTGACCGATTCAATTTCAAGATGCCTTCGTTGGATGTTGCGCTTATTGATTCAGAAAGTCTGCAGTCTTTTTGCCTCAAACACGAAATTGCGAATACTTCGTTGTTCAAGCTTAGCTGGGCCTTGATCCTTCATCGTTTCTTTGAGTCAAGTATTTTCCTGGTTCGTGCAGAGAACGCGAATATTCGGAATGACGGGGTCTGCTATGAGAACTGCGACGCCTTGTCAACAACCAGTGTGGTGGAGTATAGGTCAGAATTGGCCAAAGAGACAGTCACCTACAAGGCACTCCAGCGGAATCATCTGCAGCCGCGTGACGATGCGTTGAGATCAGAGAAGATATTGCGTGAAGGTCTTCGTGAGGCTTTCGATGGTTCCACTCAGAAAATCTGGACTGCCTTGGATTTTTGCTGCACGAGTCTGGCACCTGCCGCCCTTAATGAACGCTTATTGGTATCCGAAAAGGTATGGCCTAGCCTATGCCTCACTTTCAGTGCTATGACCTGAGACGTACTAAATCTTCTTGCTCAGGCCCAAATCGTCGTGAAGATCGAATCCCTGCGGACGAAGCTAAGCGCCAGGTTGGTATATGATGGCAATATGGTGACGACCTTCCAAGCAGAATGCGCCGCAAGAGCACTTGGCATGGCGGTGCAAAGCATGATCAGTGGCGCCGAGCATGTAGCGGACGTCAACATCTTAGGTGAATACGATATGAAACAGATCTTTGCTTGGAACGCGCCTCAATTACTCCCGGTAGAAGACTGTCTACATCACCTTGTGGAGCGCTCTGTGTCCAAGAATCCTGATGCAATGGCGATTCTATCATGGGATGGCACTCTCACTTACGAGGAGCTCGATCAACTCTCTTCTCGCTTGGCACACCATTTCATTGACAAGTACCACATTGGGCTCAACAAGATCATCCCGCTATGTTTCGAGAAGTCAATGTGGGCAGTGGTGGCAATGCTCGCAATCTTGAAGTGTGGAGCTTCATACGCTTGTATGGATCCAACATACCCGCCCGATCGACGAATACATATTCTCGGCATGCTAGATGCGGACTTAATGGTGACCAGTCCCCTACACAGAGAACTCAGAGAGCATTGCACTGCCATCGTCATTGATGCCAATCTGCTGGCGAGCATTACTACAGCAGGAACAAGTCCAAATGTCAATGTTGAGCCAACGAGCGCTTGTATCGTTGCCTTTACATCAGGTAGCACCGGCAACCCGAAAGGGTTCGTTCATGAGCACGTCTCGATATGTACAGGAATGACATCAAACGCATGCTCTCAAGGTCTCAAAACTAATTCCTCTCGCGTGTTTCAATGGGCAGCTTACACATTTGACGTAAGCATCACGGAAATTTATGCTCCTCTGATTTACGGTGGATGTGTGTGTATTCCTTCGGAAGAGGAACGATTGAACAACGTGGAGGAATGCATGCGGCGGATGGAAGTCAATTGGTCGTATTTTACACCATCCTTTGCGCGCTTCTTCCAGAGATACTCAGTCCCTACTCTCAAAACGCTCATCATGGGTGGCGAAGTGCTGACCTCAGATGATGTGAAAGGTTGGGTCAACAAAGTACGTGTACTGAATGCGTACGGCCCAGCTGAATCTGCCAATTGGTGGCTGGAACCTCAAACGGGTGATTCGGATATCATTTCCATTGGTCGACCAACTGTGAATATGCTTGCTTGGGTAGCGGATCCAGAAGACCATACTCGCTTGCTCCCGCTTGGCGCTATTGGTGAGCTCCTCCTTGAAGGACCTGGCCTCTTTCGGGGATACCTCCACAATCCCGAACAAAATAAGAAGTCTTTGATTGAACCCCCACTGTGGCGAAGAGCTGCGGAGTCAGAGCTCCCGCGTAAGATGTACAAAACTGGAGACCTGGTTCGCTACTTGCCAGACGGAAAGATGATATACATGGGCAGGAAAGATACCATGGTCAAGTTACGGGGCCAAAGAATGGAGCTTGGAGAAGTTGAGATACATCTACGACGTAACTTACCGGAGTTCATCCACTCAGCAGCAGACGTTATTAGACCCGCAGGTGATGCCAAAGACCCTGTGCTAGTGGCCTTTCTTTACATCCCTGAAGATGCACAGGCTGTTACGCTTGCAGGATTGAGTGCGATGTTGCAAACACAACTTATTAAGTCATTACCCGTTTTCATGGTCCCAAGAATCTACGTACCAGTACCGTCAATGCCGTACAACGCATCCCGAAAGCTGGACCGTGCAAAATTGCGGCAATACGCCTCATCCCTTACTCTAGGTCAGCTTCTCGATATCAATACACCTCTTGAGGTGGAGAGGAACGAGACACAAGGTTTTGGCCTGATGGAGACCATCATTGGGGAGCTGTGGGCTGATGCCCTCCAATCAAAATCTAGCAGGATCGACGCAGGGGATAACTTTTTCGCCCTAGGAGGTACTTCAATGGCTGCTTTGAAAGTGACTGCTTCTGCCAGAGATCGAGGAGTTCAGTTTTCGTACCTAGATATGTTTCGGACTGCATCCCTAAGTGCCCTCGCAAGTATCGCAAACTTCGTTCCAAAATCATCCGAAGAGATCATTCTGCCTCTCTCCTTAGTCAAAGACAGTCGAGGAACAGGTGCAGTTGTTGCAGACGCTGTCAAACAGTGCGGTATTGCCGAAGAAAGCATTGAAGATTTGTACCCGCTAGCGCCTCAGCAAGAAGGCCTTTGGGCACTTTCGTTAGTCCAGAGTGGAGATTATGTGGCCCAATTCATCTTGACGCTGAAAGCAAATGTCGACGTTGAGAAATTCCGCGCCGCGTGGGAATCGGTGGTTAACGTCCTTCCAATCTTCCGAAGTCGTTTCACTCAGTCAGACTCGGGGTCTTATCAGGTCATCGTCAAAGGAAGTGTGAAGTGGCAGATTGCCTCATCGTTGGAAGAGTACCTCAGAGAAGATAGGCGAATTGCAATGGCTCTTGGGGACCCGCTTACACGACACGCGCTCGTCACTGAAATGGAAGAGAAACCTCAAGTTAGGGATTCGGCTACCGGCGTGAAGGACGGACGTACCATAATAGTATGTAGCATACATCACGCACTTTTCGACGGCGAGTCAACTCCTCTATTCCTCAATGCAGTAGCCCAAGCATACAAAGGAACTCCACCGGATACTAGGAAAGTCGCACCATTCAACAGTTTCGTTGGGTACTTACAAAAGCTGGATGATTCTGCATCTACGATTTATTGGAGGTCTCAATTCGACTCGATATCTCCCGTTGAGTTTCCATCTCTTCCGTCGCTGACTCATCGTCCCAACCCCAAATCTGCATACAAGGGTACAATTCAATTTGCGCGCAAGCTCGGCTCGCGCATCACCACACCAACAGTCCTACAAGCAGCCTGGGTTTTGACGTTGGCCCAAGCTACTCAATGCCAAAGTGCGACTTTTGGAATCACGCTTGCGGGGCGCAGCGCTCCTGTGGATCACATTGAAAGCTTAATCGGGCCCACGTTTGTCACACTACCAACCCACGCTCATGTTGATGCAACGGAGAGCGTCATGAAATACTTAGAGAACGCTCAGCTTTCCAGTACTGCCATGATGCCATTTGTGCATACGGGGATGCAGAAGATTATGAAGCTGAGCCCACAGTGCCGTGCGGCATGTCAGTTCCAAAACTTGCTCATCATCCAGACACCAGATGACACGAATTATGAGGAGGTGTTTGACTTCTTTGACATGACTGGGGGCTTAGGAAGGTTTAACTCTCATTCGCTGATGTGGATCTGCTATCTCAATGAAGACGGTGTAGCGCTTGCCGCCAGTTTTGACGATTGTGTCATCAGCGAAGAGAGAGTGCAAATTCTAGCACATCAGTTCGAAAAGTTTGTTCATGTCCTCTGCTTAGAGGAGGATAATCGCTACCTTGCGTCCCTCGTCGAAGCACAATCCGGGCATCCAAAAATTGTCAGCAGTCATAGCCCTGAGCTCACCTTTACAACTGGACAAGAAGTATCTTCGAATGGTGTTAGCCCGCTACTGGCCACTACGAAGACTGGGGATAATCCAGCACATAGCTCTCATAATCCAGAACAGCGGTTGCCACAGGCGCTTATCGAGGAAACATTAATACAAGGTGTCTGCAACATCCTAGGACTCTCCGCCGAGCACATCGACCTGGGATCAAGTTTTATCGCGCATGGTGGCGATTCGATCCACGCCTTACGTCTAATGGCATCTCTGAAGGTTGAAAAGATTGCCGTCGCAGTTCACGATATCATGCAGCCACAGAGTCTATCAAGTCTTGCATTAAAAGCCAATCGAGTGAGTGTGAATTGGGCACAAAGAGTATCGCCCGTGACCCCGGATGACCAAAAGTCAAATACGACGAGTGTGCCAGACCAGATCACCAATCATCTTTCGGAGCAGATGGGCCCTCTCATCACCAATGGATCTCGAAACGCAAGTGAAGTAATTTCGGCTATCAGACCTTGCACGCCTACTCAAAAGCAGATTTTGCACAGCCAGAAAACGAATTGGCGAAGTTACAAGTCTCACACCGTCTTCGAAGTGACTGCTGCTAACATGTCATCCTCTGCACTCGAAATCGCATGGGTCAACGTTGTTAGTCGACATGAAATTATGCGGACAATCTTCCTGCCAACGACCCCGGGCTCTCGGGAGTCTCAAATCGTGCTGCGGAACCCAGAGCTTCGGATTCGGCACACCTCATGTGGTCCGGAGGGCCCATCCGAATCTCTGAGCAGGATTGGCACACTCCAATCGACACCATTGCAACCCTCCCATTGCTTCACTACGTGCACTGGAAACAATGGGGCTTTGTCTTTCAGAGCGGACATTGACCACGTTCTTTCGGATGGACCCTCCTACTTGCTCATCATGCATGAGTTGAACGAGCTTCTGCACTGCAAGGAAGTACAATCGCCTTCAAAGCTCGGTCCATTCCTCGATCACCGAGCCGCAGTGGATCGATCTGAAAGTCTTGTCTACTGGCAAGAATATTTACGAAATACAACACCTTGCCAACTATGGGGAACATTGCCTAGTATTCCAAGTATAGACTTTCACACCCTCTCATTTGACATGGATCTTGCTGAGAGGAGCTCAAAATTCTGCCGTAAGCTGCAGATTACATCATCGACGTTGATCCGCTTGGTTTGGGCTCTCGTACTCGGCGATATATCTTGCTCAGCCAACGTAGCCTTCGGCTACTTAGTTTCCAGTCGTGACGCGGCTTTTGACGACATGGACCAAGTGATGGGTCCTTTGTTCCATGTTTTGCCCTGCAATTTCCATGTAAAAATGGACGCGACCACTCATGACGCCTTGACTGAAATGCAGAAGGACTCAGTGGACAGTCTTGAGCATCAGATGATGCCTCTTCCAGAAGTATGCGAGTCCATGGGCAAGGACATTGGCGGTAAAGATTACTTTTCAACCCTCATCAATCATCGCCGCTTTGCCGTTGGCGATGCACAGCAGGAAGCAGAAACATGCTTCAAAGATCTGGGAACGAGGGATCCTATGGATGTGAGTCATTACATGTTTTGCCTCTTCTGGTCCGTTCCGAGGAAGGCTGAACAGTGTCATTTAGTATCAACTCGTGCTTGCCGTCAACGAAACTGAGCAGGGCATCCAGTTCGAGTTGACGTACTGGACGCCACTCGTCACGCATCAAGCTGCGGACGAAGTCGCAAAGGCTGTGTCGCAGAAAATGACGGCGATTATGACGCACGAGCAGAGCCCTTTGAGCGAGTTGTGTTGAGCGTGGGGTGTTCCGGTGGAGATCTGAAGCTTCAAGTTGCGTTACGAGTCTCAATAACGATGTTAATGATTGAGATAGAAAAACGATGAAGGCAACTTCGCTGCCGTGATATTGACGTGATGCAATGACAGGGTCTACCCTTTTTACAAGCCTAGCCCAGCCCAGCCCAGCCCAGCGCCCACCAATATCGCTGTTGCCCTGCCTATTGCATCTGCTACTTGTTCGTGATCCATATTCCCGATGTGCGAATAGCTGAAACGTTAGCTATTGAACTCTCGAGATGCAACGATTGCTGACATACTTTGTTTTCTGAACCCTTTGACGGCCGAGTCTTTTGGCACACACATCAAAAGACTCGAACTGCAACTACGAGAAAACAAGATGAATGAGCGAGCGAGGGGGACAAAACGGTAGTATAATGGGTATTGACGCTTCCTCAATTCCACTCCATGTCTTTATCACTATCGCCCTATTTCCACTTTCCCACAGTCGCCCCTCTCCGGCTCATTCGGCCAATCATCGACGAAGAGCAGCTCGAAGAGATCTCTCATCTCATCTCTGACCGTCCGAAGGTACTTCTTGGCCTCCTTGAGCGAGGTAAGCCCTTCTTCCGGAACTTCTAATCCCTCGCGGTGCCATTTTTCGATTCCGTTACTGGTGACTAGCGCCGCTTTCTGTCGATGACGTGGTTAGATTAGGGAGATCGGGATTCGTGCGTCTATGTATCTAGGCGGGAAGGTTGGCTCACCAAGTCATAATGGATATCTTTCAACCGGGTGGTCAACTCCTTGTCTTTTTCCTGTATTTGGTCAAGGGAGTGGTCAAGTTGTTGGTACAATAGGTCGATGTTGATCGTTATACTTGATGCCATGGTGAATTGGGATCTGGATGTTCCAAGAGTTTCGGTGGTCAACATGCTTTGAGAGCTTGATTGAGGTATGAGGAGACTGCAAGAGTAGGAGGGCTTTTCTAGGCTTGGCCACGATAAGTGAGCCAAGGGCACGGGCACAGACACAGACATGGCAACCATCTCGGGGAAGCCAAGGTGACGTGGCTGAGAAAGGATCTACGCGCTGGATGATGTGCTATTCCAGATCTGAATCGAGATCAACTCAAGATGAAAGATAGTCTGATCTCTGGTAGGAACACGGAGAGCATTCTCTAAGACACAAAACTTCTTCTCTTCTCTTCTCTTCTCTTCTCTTCTCTTCTCTTCTCTTCTCTTCTCCCCTCTTCTCCCCTCTTCTCCCCTCTCTTACTCCGCAATACTGTAATCCAGCGTCTTTCATCTCGGGTTTCGGAGTACTTATCGCATAGCAAACTTCAATTTCGAGGACCATCCCCAACCAGCTCATGCTCGACGCCGTTATGATATAATTCATGAATTCCATTCCCAAGTACCTCATGCTTTGGCGCATCGTGTTGAGTCAGTTCGTAATGTGTAAGATCAAGCTCTTGCATCTCTGGTGTTGTATCTTCCCGTCCTGGAGATCCTTCTCCCATCTGGCTCCGCAATTGAAGGAGACGCTGTCTAAATTTTCGATTCTGGAAGACAAAGAATGCAAGGACTGCGAGCAGGACGACAACGATGGCAATAGGTATACCGATTTCTATGCCCGTCTTTGAATTGTGGCTTTGGTCTGTAGGTTGCGGTGAAGGCGAGCTTGTGGACGTTTTGGACGGTGTGGCCCGAATTTGAGTCGACGTTGCTACGGTGGTCTGGCTTATTGACCGTACTGAGGTACCGAGGCTTGAGGAAGACGAGGAGGCTGATGTGAATGTTGTGCCCGAGGTAATGGAAGTCGTCGGAGTGGCACTGGACGATTCCGAGGAGCCAACCGCCGTTGAGTCACCTATACTGTCGATCGTGGAGAAGGGATACGGCTCGAGTGCCGTAGTGAGATTGGTATTGCAGCAATTGGTACCACCGAGGTCTTGTCCTGACGCACCTGCGCAGCACCAACTGTTGCCATTGGACTCGCAACGACTCACTTCGGTGTAGCCGTCGAATTGACTTTGATTGCAGAACGACAGACACTTCTGATAAGTAGGATCTGTACATGTGCTTTGCGAGTAGGCAGTCGTTCCATGCTCTCGGCAGAGCCCATTGGACAAGCAGTCCCAACCGCTACCGCAACAGGAGAATATATTGGAGAAGCCACAGGGGATATCGCTCGATTCAGTCCCGTCCTCCTTGTAGCAAGTGGTGCCGTTGCTCATGCTCTCAATAAACAGTCGAATTGTTGGCTACAAAGCCTGGCGTATTCGTAATTTTTACCAAAACATCCAAGATATCCAGACGTATTTACTGACATTGTGAGAGAAATATCCAAGGATGAGGAAATGTCAGATTTATAATCGTGCTCCAGCATCCTGTTACTGGGTAAAGCTGTGAGGCTGTGCCCTGAAACAGGCACCTCCTCTGGGATCTTTGCTCCTGCATGAGGCTGATACTGATATCGAGCAAAATTGCCGACCATCAGACCCTATTGCAGCAATGCAACCCCATGTTGCCTCGGCTGTCCAACGTTTCACAGGCTATGTGGCGATCCCAGAGCTGAGTGCCGAAAGTGAGTGCACGGCACAGTTAGCAAACCTGCTTTGGCAATAGCAAGCGACAGCTTCAAATCGTTGAACAAGGCATTTCCAGCAGTGAGGAGAAAAAGCGCGATGATAGAATTGATAAAAGGTAGGGAACACTGATGAGCGAGCATAGCGGGAACGAAAGATTACAGTACATCTCCAGAGCATCCGTCATACCGACCTAATTGATAAGATAGCCAGTCCGGCTACTGCACCTAGGGAATAAGGCTGCGGGCCGAAACCCCTCGAAACGAAGTTCGACCTTGAGTTGTGGCGAATGGTGATGTGAAGTTTCTTTCGTTTTCAAGTTTTAATACAACAACGGCTTCCCGCCTTTGTCCAAATGTCCAAAGAGGTGGATGACAGACAATGTGACTGTGAAGACTGGTAAAGAAGAGATGCGCCTGCAAATAGTATGAAATGCAAGCCGGTCTCATTGACAATTGCACACCTCCCTACTCTATCAACCGTTTCTTTGAGATGAACTCGCTCCACGTCTTCATCATATACGTGGCCCTGCTCAAGAAGATCCACGCAACTGATTTACCTCGCGAAGCCGAGCATAATAGTCCAGCCTCCTCTATTCACTAATGGGACGCGTCACAATTTCCCCAGCCGCCCGTCCAGATGGACGCCTCAACGGAAGGCCCAACTCTTCCTCGTACATCATCATGTTAAGGGGGGGCAGAAAATCGCCTCCATAGTCTCTCTCACCGATCACACACCTCCCCATTGTCCCTCCCTATCACCCGGACGCCTCGGCCTCTCATATCCTTCGAATTGGTCCGACCAGGTTTCCAAAGAAGGCGACGGCAATTGAGGCAGGAGCTCAGCGCGACACATTGGACAGCTCCTCGGAGATCTGTCTCCGTTTGACGACAGCCACTTTATCATGCAGTCTTTCCCAAAAATGTGGCCGCATGGGAGGAGTACTGGTGGCTCATTCAGGAGTCCTTCGGCGAAGGGCTCCATGCATATGTGACAAGTCTTCCGCTCGTCTCGTAAATCTGTCATTTTGGGGTTGGGTAGGTCAGAGACAAATTTTGTGACTGTTGACTGCAGAGTCGGTGTGGTGGTCTCGAAGGGAATAGAATTCATAGTGAGAAGTCGACGGGTTATTAATCACCAAAGAGGAAGAGTTTGCGGGCTGAGAGTCTGTTAGATTGGTGAAGTCGAGGCTCGAGCGTCTGACAGATGGTCGAAAGTTGAGGTGTGTCGTTCTTGCGAATCCGCACGGTGGGCTACTTGTTTGCTGATGAACCCATTATTGAATGAATTATCCCAAGGCGGATTGCCACATGCTTGGGCTGCTAGTGTTGACTGAATCTGTGTACGAGGTGTCATTGATGAATTGTGTTACTCGACGGGAAGATGTGAGAAGAAGACGCCAAGCGTGCGGTGGTATCTGCGAGTACAAGAAAGTTCATCGTAGATGGGCGAGAAAAAAAAAGAGCACCGTTAGACGAGGTTGCTCGGCTGTATGGAGGCAGGAACTATCTTTCATTAATGGAACCCACACAGAGCATTATCATAACCATTACAGACATCAAATACTTCAAACGCAGGCACACTTCTTGTCTACACTGATAGACCCGCTGACGGTGACCTCACGGGTACTCGTCGAAAGCAATTGCGCGGAACACTATCTTCAATTTTTGCATCACAGACTTTTTTCCTCCCTCCTTCCGACCCGTCATCGCCTCCCTATCCTTTCTATCGGTCTCCTCCCGATTCAAATCCATCATGGCCTGGCTGATATTTCCTTGCATCCAAAGGTCCGAGTGAAACGGGCAAGAGGCCTTGGTGTCTTCCCTGACGCACTCAATGTGCTTGCAGTCAACGGGTTGAAAGTATTCCTGGGCTTGGTAATGAATGCCGTCATACAGTATGACATTGCAGGGGCCTATGTTGCAACGCGCCATGGACAGTATCGGTGTCCAAGCTGGTAACCCCGCTCGCTTCTTAGAGAAGGCTTTTTTGACATCAGCGCAGTATTCGGGCTCAGCGATGAAATGTCTGCAGTTGCAGTCGACGTCACGGTCTTGCTCTTTGCAGAGGATATATGAGAGCTTGCACATGATCCTGGTCTTGCAAGTATGGCACTGGTGATGTTGGATGGTAGGCAGCTGCTTGCCGTAGGATACTGCTCTAATGCTGGTCCTGTAAGCGAAGATATGAAGGCGCCGTTGGTGTCGTCTCTGGATGTCAACACGCTGTATGCTCGTCCCGCGAGAGAGGCTGAATGTAGCTGCTGCCAGATGACAATCAACTCTTTGGCGTAGGATTCGAATCTGATGCTCGTCCTGCAAGCAATAGTATGAATATGACGTTGGCTGCGCTTCTTGACGCTATCCTGCTGCTTGGCGGAGACTTTGGACGCAGATCGCAATAATTTTGGCTGCACTCCAGGAAATCGAGCTTTTCGTAGCACTGGTCTGACTCTTTCAACAAGGGGACACAAAGGCTTTTATAATAAAGACTGCGCTTTGAAACGTCAAGGTGGCGTTGAGAAGTGTTATTGTTCCAAATCAGCCGCCACGCCGGAACAAGGTTGAATCTGGGCGACACAACTCTTGTAAGAGATAACAAGGCAGAAAGAGGAAACGCTGGACATGATGAATCGTCGCGAAACGTATCAAACCCCGATGAAACCGATAGTGCATCTGTTTCGATGACTGTTTCCAAGCCAGGCGACAAATAAATTCCTATCTACTGGGTTACAGAGCAAGCCGTGGAGAAAGGCCCAGCACGCACCCAGTACCAAGCGAAATTTTCATGTACGAATGAAGACTACTGTAGAGGATAGAGTGAGCAAAAGGGCGCGACAGGGGACAATTACTTTGTCGTCGTTTGCAAAAGCCATCATCCACAGCATTATTTACAAAGCATCATCTCCGCCGCGGAGCCGTCGACCACCCCCCTTTGGCATCATGTCCTGCATCTATGATTTGTTGGCAGTGACAGCACATGATCGCCTTAACATACAAAATGGACCAGCCACCAAGAGCCCTAAAAACCCACAAAAGCATGTCACTATGAAATTCCCGCTCCCGATCCCACGGCGTTGAGTACGCTCCCTGCTATAGCATCCCAACTCGGTTCAACGCTGTGCCGTCCCTTTGCAACGCCGCCGCCTTCCTCTATCGCACGACACATTCTGTCTTGTTGATTTTCTTCTCGTGCTCCGTCCTGCCCTGCGTAGCTGCAATCTCTGCCTCCTGTTCCTCCTCCTCCAGTCTCTTCGTCAGGTCACCATGGTAAGGACACGGCTTTTGGTGTTCGAGATACTGAAGGATGTATGCCTGGTTCGGACAATCGATCTGAGTGAAATGTTGATTGCGCTCCGGATCTACAGTCTGGTAACGGACCGAGTCCTTGTCAAAATCGACAGCGGGACCTTCATCGGGTTCTATCCAAACCCGCTCACCCCAGTTTGTCTTGACCTTGTACCGCGGATACTTTTCTAGGAACGCAGAGCAATGTTTTGGTCCGCCATGAAAAGGTTTGCATTTGCATGGCTCCCATTGGATAAATTTGAATATGCACATAATTCCTGTACTTGTGAGAAGGTATGCTGCTGTGCTTTGAGCGCGCTGGAATGCTGTCTCGTGGAAGATTCGGATGTCGATTGCGGTTTCTTCGACTGTACTCTGGTAGGTCTTGGAGAGGGAGGTGTGGAATGGAATGGTATGGTATGTCTGTCGGTGGTGATTCTGATGCTAGGCTGCTTGTCGGAAAAGGATCTTAAGGTATCTAACAGTTCTTTTGGCTATTTTGCAGTAGATTGCGAACTTCATGGTAACTGATCTGGTCCTTCCATCTCCGGGGGACATGCGAGCTTTTATACCTAAGCCCGCGCTCTGGGACAAGGCGACCCCCGATGCAGAATATCATTGCTCACCAACAGCTGCAACGCGAAGGGGGAAATCCTGATACTGGGTCACAGAACTCAAACGCCAATGACTCGCTCGAGGCCCCCCTTTGACTATGGGCGGGGGTAGTCGGAGAATATGAGGCAAAGGAGAAGTGGATAATGGAACGAATGAGGACGTCACGTGATTTCGAAACGAAGCGTGCGCTGATGAAACAGAATGCTGTAACCTACCGCCTGGATAGAGGTTACAGAACAGGCAGACAGCCTTGAGTTGAGACTCGATATTCTACGCTGGAACACCATCTCTGTCACCGACACCCTTTCCATATTTCTGTCACCTGTGATACCGAGAAACGCTCCTGCGACGTCAGAGGCTCGAATTCACCTCACGTCTCAGACGGTGATGTCGCTATGAGCATCACAGCCAATCGTTTGAAAGCCTTGGGCTTCGAGACAGACGAGGCAGCCTCCGTGGCTGCCCTTGGTCTCAGAATCGTTATGCTCTGAACATCTAGCAAGCGTCAGAAGCAAGGAGAGACGATTTGAGAAGGTAGTAAGTCTGTCTTGTGTATGAAAGCTGGGCGTCTTTCCTCCATCTGCTCTTTTCCTCCTCACAAGACTTCTTCAGAACATTCTTTCATCTGCTCATTCTCTCACCATAAGATATCCTCGGCACAAAACGGACTTACTCGTCATTAAAGGTTTGCACATCATGATCATCATCATCTTCCTTGACCAAGTCACTGTCTGAAGACCGACACTTCATCTGTCTCATTCAGAAGATATCCCTGCGCAAACATACCACCCCCTTCTCCGGTACCAGCACCGGAGCCGATCCGCCGCGATGTGGACCGTACAAAAATTCCGGATGTTGAAAATCCACTAAACAAAAGACGGGTGTACCTATTAGAGCCCATGCCCATTAGAACACTCTGCATCACCTACGCTAGCTACATGTGGTACGATTATGAAGGACGACTACTACTTCGAGAAGAGGTCCATGGAATATCTGCAATCTTATACGGCCAAGGGGCCCGCTTCTTCCACTACATGTACGACGGATTCGAAGACCCTAACAACGTAGTGCGAATACGACTCCAAGCCCTGGGGGAGAAGGAGAAAGAAGACTTGACATACCAAGCTGGACTGTTTTTTCTCGACCTTCTAAAAACAGAGAAGCCAGACTCAGAGCTGATGCTCTTCGTGGGTTGTGAGTTCAAAAATGATTCTGCCAACCAGAATTCCGCTGACTCGTCACTTTTGCTGCCGAACAGCCTGGGGAGATCTCAACTTTGCGTATTGGAGAGCCTGAAAGACCACAGTTGGGTAACAAGAATTTGCGGGACGACCAGCTTTGCCTTATTCACGCTATCAACCACTAGTGTAATGACCGCGAAGGCAACGACATAGCCGAATCCGTTAGAATGGATATGATTGCCGACCATTACGGTTTCAAGGTGGGAAAACAAGCAAAAGTCACCTTCAGGAGATTGACTAATCCCAATATCCCGGTCAACGAGAAAGTGGCTGCTGTGGCTGAGAAACACAGTGACTTTTTTAGGCGTAAGGTTCTTGACGTGCAAACGAAGTATGAGAAAGAAAAGTTAGGATTACCAGATCGGCCTCCCACCGATATGCAGAAGGAGTATGAGAGAGAAGTGTTAGGTTTACCACTTCAGCCTGTCATAGGCCAATAAGTTGATCTATGCTCTATTGAGGGCGAGAAGGAAGTGCTTACAATTACCCCAAGGCTCCTCAAGCCGATATGTAATCAGCAACTACTTCATGTCTTGAAGGATTCTCCGTGCAAGCAACCGCCCTAAATCCAGGCCAGCAGACCGATCCTGAAAGAGATCGTGATCCTGTTTCCATTCAAGAACAAAGCCGGAAAGGAAAGGGAAGGCAAGGATCTGAGGACAGGTCCAGGTCACCTACAGCGGTAAAGGCAAGGCGAATAGCTGGGGACGAGTATCCAAGGCGTCGTTGAGAATACTAGGTTGCGCATCGGGATTATGGAAGACAGTGAGATGAGAGATGGGCGGGGGATTAGGGATTGATTGAAAACGGGTGCACGGGCGGTAGTGACACTTGTTAGCGCCGACTGATACTTTTATTGGATGCAGCGGCAGCGAATAGAGCTTGCTTATGTTGAACTTGGCGAATAGTGTTCCTTACGCATCACACGTCGAGTTGTGTGGAATGCTGATGCAAGCTGCTAGTGGTTGACACCTTCCGAGCACAATTACCGAAAGCGAAGGAGCGGATGCATGCATGTTTCAATCACCAAAAACGTATAGATCTCCGTGCCTCTTATTTGCTTATCCCAAGCGTGCTGTTTGGCCTAAGGTAGAGTCCCAATGGGCTCTGATGTCGCACGTGATGTCAAAGGTGGTGCCGGAGGATTTGACTGTAGGAAATATAAGGCAGTCCTTGTGGGTCAGAACACGAAAACAATTCTGCTGTGAGCGGGCTCCCTCGCGCGTATTGACTCGATTCGTATAAGATACTGTCTTCGCGTTCTTCAGCACTGAAACCTCATAGACCCTCCATACTTATAGCAAGCCTATCATGCATATATACCATCCGCGTACTTCTCCTTGCCATCCAGGCCTTGAGCACCGGCGCTCTGGGTACACCTGCATTAATTGACGGCCAACCAGGCGGTTTCGGAAACTCGGTCAAAATGCGTGTCTCTCGGTCTACGCCTGGGACGATAGCAACTGCACGTGCGCCCCGTTTGCAAACAGCGACAGCCTCAGCTTGTACTGGGATTCGATGCAGCCCACTGAATCATATGTCGTTGGAGGTCAGTAGTGACAGCGATGGTGAACATAAAGGCAGGAGATGTTCGTGAAGGAAATTGGGGTTCTTTGGTCATTCATTTCGTAGGCGCAAGCATGTGTACGAGAATACGGAACGCGGATCTTCGACAAGTGCTGTTTTGACGATTCTGGTTGGAGTGAGAGACGATAAGGCAGGAAGAAGGATGAATGGATAAGTATACGTACGAGGTGAAAATGGGGTTAGCACTAGGCACTAGTACCCCGATGAAACTAAACTGTTTCGTTTCACGGTCGTTCGCTGTCGCAAGTAAGGAAGATGGGGGTGACATGAGACAGGACATGGTAACAGCATCTAAACAGAGGACCAAACGGAGAGGACCAAACTGGAGTTGCAGAATCGTCTCTAAGGAATAGAAAGTAGGATTGCCTCGCTCCCACCTCGCACACCTCAGATTGGTTCTTCCCCGAACCCGACCTTCGCAGTGCCCAGACCAGCTCTCGTACACTCTTCATACTGACGCACAACAAATCTATCATGCGCATCATCCTCTCCCTTTTGTTCATAATCTGTACTTCGAATGCCTCTAAACATCAACACCCAACGACACCCTACACAACGACACCCTACCCAAACATCACTATCACAATTGGGACGAGCACCGATTGCGGGTACGCCGAAGCTGGAGGCAAGGTTGATCTAAATTCCAATGTCCAGTAGCTAATGATGCTTCCAATTGCCGAGAACTACGTCACTGGCTCCTTAACCCAGTCTTATTGGCTCAGCCGAGACCTGATCAGCACCGAGCGCCTCGACTGGAGTGCATGTACATTTGAAACTGGAGCCTGCGACGATCTGGGAGATTGTCCGAATGTGCCATGTTCCTGCTCAGAACAAGCCCGGATGCAAATGGCAACGCTCTGCTCGCAAAGACATGGTATTTACTGAGGCCTGGAGCACAAGTAAGTCATCTCCCTCGAGAAGAGTAGCTTGTAAGATACATACTGAATTTGAATGCTTGGTGCGCGAATCTTTGGAACGTTACCACCGCCCCTGGTTACATAACGCCGGCGGAACAAAACAAGACATATTAGCGACGGGCTCAGCGGCAGGACGGATCATTGAAACGAATCGGATGTTTCTTTGCCTGGTGCAGCCACATGGTCGAGGAGCTCTAGAGCGCACGTCTTCAAGGGGTGCCGTTTTGGCCGCCCTGGCTGTCCGGCAGAGATGATCAATAGTCAGCACAGCCAGACAAACTTGTTTTGGGGTAACATCTTTTCAAGCGCCTGGACGAGTTGCGAAATCCACAAGGTTTCTGATAGATTAGCGAAACTCATGAGAAGTTGTATGAAATCGAATGCCGTAGTACTTCTATACAATGCGAGAGGGGAGACTCTACATGCAGCTCACAACACTTTATTTGATGCGACGCGCGCAAGTGTATATTTCAAGAATAGAATAAATCAGCAATTTTTTCCACAAGGGTTACCACTCCCTGATACTTCCATCTGGCCCGGTAAATCCTTTCAGTGTCCAAACTGGCGCCGTCTTTGCGACCTCCCTAACCTCTTCCTCGTCCACCTCGATGCCAAGGCCTTCGCCATGCAAGCCTTCCACATAGCCATCTTTCACGTTCCAGACACTTTTGTCTTTCACGTAATTGGTTATGTCGTACTGTCCCGCCTCCACGTTGTAATGAATACCAAGACTCATCTCCTGAATCACGAAATTAGGCGTAGCCATTGCGAACTGTACACACGCAGCCAAAGCTATCGGTCCAAGAGGGCAGTGTGGCGCGATGGCGACGTCGTATGCTTCAGCCATAGTGGCGATCCTACACAGTTCTGAGATCCCTCCACAGTGCGAGATGTCGGGTTGGAGTATGTCGACAGATGTATCATGTAAAAAGCGTTTGACATCCCAACGACTATAGAGGCGCTCCCCTAGGGCGATTGGTATCGTAGTAAGGAGCGAGAGTTGCTTGATACCTTCTGGGTGTTCAGAAAGCAGCGGTTCTTCGATGAAAAGCGGGTGGTACGGTTCCAGTGCCTTAGCCAATTGCTTTGCCATGGGCTTGTGCAATCGGCCGTGGAAGTCAAGCCCAGCATCCATGCCCAATGCTTTCACTATTTTCAGCCTCTCCACACTTGAATCCAATGCGCGCGGCGAGTCTAGCCAATCTATATCTTCAGTCGCGTTCATCTTAATAGCAGTAAATCCTTGCGCCATACGCTCCTTGGCAGCCCTTTCAACGTCTCTTGGTCTGTCACCGCCAATCCAAGCATAGACTTTGACTTTGTGTCGCACTTTGCCGCCGAGGAGTTGGTAGAGAGGAAGATGAAGGCGGCGAGCTTTGAGATCCCAAAGGGCAATATCGATACCTGAGAGGGCGGACATGAGGACAGGACCACCGCGGTAGAAGCCCAGACGGTATGCGGTTTGCCAAAGGTGTTCGATGTCGCTGTGAAAAAGGGTAGATCAGCATAAGTGCACGGGGGTTGGGAAATGCGTATCGTTACTCGGCCTCATAGCCCACGAAGCGCCCTCTTAGCGAATCGAGACAGCCTTCCACAGCAAGGGTATGACCCTCCAAAGTGGATTCACCCCAGCCATAATTGCCCTGATCATCGCAGACTTTGACGAAAAGCCAACGTGGAAGGACGCGGAAGTACTCGATGGTCTTGATCTTGGCCATTTTGACGGCTGGGGAGGAGAAGGGAAGAAGGGTCAGGCGGACAGAAGGGAGAAGGGGAAGGAGGAGAAGGAGCAATCACGCAAGAAGAGGAAGAAGAAGAGTACCCATGCAATCGCATGCGCGATGACAGAGAGCTGTGAGTGGCGCGGACAAATATGGATTTGCCTAGGCGCTACTGGAACATTTGTGTGCAGGGTAGCATGAACGTTCTGCACAGCTGGCGCTTTTCAATTCGTCCGGAGAGGATTGGCGGCCACGTTGATCTGTGTCCCGACAGCAGAACGACGAATGAGGCATGCTGCATGCATATTCGAATTTTGACAGCGGCAGATCGACGCTGTGCTGCACGTCAGAGTGAAGAACTCGAAGTGGCCCGAGAGTATCTTGCCGGTGCCATTCGAAAAGTAGGCCAGATGCATGGTGTAGCCTCAAAGAAGTCGTGAGACGGGCATCATAAGCATAATGATACGTAGTCGTTGGGATCCTCCAGAGCATATGGGAGATGGCAAGGTAGCCTGAGACACTACACACCTGCCCCGTCTTATTCATTCGAGGCTATCTCACATGACAAGATTAGTCATTGAAGCTGGGCTCCTAATTCGAGACCGACGTAGAAGGACACAAACAAGTCACCTATGTTACATAGGTAGCAGCAGAGAAAGGTGCAGTAACAAAAGGCATTATTGCATTGAAGAAAGGATTTATCAGGATAGCCACCGCAGCCCTGCCCGCTGCCGCCGCTTCAGGCCTCCTCGATTCCTCCACCTTAATAAAAGGCCGCAGCAATCGCTTTTCTTTGTCCTTAGATGACTCCAACCACAAAATCTTCCCTTGGCGTGGCTTCTCGACTGATGATACCGACATTCTCTCGGTTTCACTCTAATCCTTTGTAGCGATCTGAACAGCCTGAGGGACATACTGTAATGCCGGAAGCAAGGGTAGAGCCCCTCCTGCACGGACGATTGCCCCACGACATCACTGATGCTATTTGACAGGAACAGCTATCTGGCGCCACAGGTTCGACTCCTTATCTCCAGCAGCTAGCTCGGCTAGCAAGCCCAGTACCCAACTTTGCTGCGACCCTAACTACACAAGCTGAGCAAGACGCTGAGGATGCCAACGTCAGCTTCCTGCGTACAGAAGTACCGGACATCCAAGCTTCTCGGCTGCGCGATGATGCTGGAGAGAGTCGTCGGCGAATGCGGAGAGCTGTAGATGCCATGGCCGAGCCCCGCATTTACACTCCCGCGCAGTTGGAAGAGTTAGGAAGCCTCTCTACATACTCCGATCGAATGTCGCAGCAGGTGTATCATGGTTGGGCACCCGGAACGTCAGATGACGAACAAGAAAATAGACACGAGGGACCGTTCGTCTCTCGATCTTCGGCAGCGCTGTTGGACGAGCACGTACTGAGGAGAGATGAACATCTAAGGGAGAGGATGAGACTGAGACGCTTGAGGGATGCCACACAATTAGAGTGGCGAGATCATGTACCGAGCGAGTCCGTCACTCAAATACCTTCTCCACAACAACGAACTTACTCAGTCGAGAACGAACCGGGTGGAATTCCTACAGTGACGGAATCCTCGCTAAGAACCACTGCTTTACTCCAAGCCGTGAGAAGGAATCCACAATTTTCAGCCCGGTTAGGAAACGAGCTGCAACGATACATACTAGATAGGGAGAGAGGTGATGAACGAGATCGAACAAGCTCGGCACGCTCAAATGAGCCATCAAATTCCAATCTTTCGCAAAGCCAGCGGCGCCAATTGCATCGTGAAGCTACAGTACGGCAGGAGATCCAGCAGCATCAGAACCTGATTGCGGAAAACCAACAGCGCCGACAACTAGAGGAACAACTACGACAACAGAGGCATAATCTCGCCCAGCCAAGTGAGAATAGAAGACGAAGATACTGGCATACACCCTCACCCTGTCCTCCTAGTGAGAAGAGACCGGTGGATGAAGCCATCAAGTACCTTGAGCGATTGCGTTCTTGCGAATCTGATCAAGAAGGCCTGGAAAGTGCAGAAGAGGCGGGCTTGGGTCCAGAAGAGTGCTTCCCAAAAGACCTTCGAGATTTCCTATCGAATATTCGGATTATACCACCACCACCTGAGAGCTCTTGGCTCAAAATCGGCGCTATCCTTTCCGGTACCCAACACGGCGCCAGTCCATCCTCACTACCATCATACACTCCGCTCATGCCTCCATCTACATACCGCGCAAGAGCCCGAAACCCACATTTCGGCTCTCATCCACCTCGTGATATTTCTCCTGTCCGTCACGCTCCATACTTCGCCACCTCAGCCTCAGAACCTTCGTCTACGTTGGTAGAAGAGCGTTGGGATGTCAAGGTGACAGTCGACAGCATCGACTACAGCACCATGACCTTATCCGGCACTATGGAAGCATTCGATGTACCGGACAAGAATTCGCCAACGAAAGTTTCAAGCATCACTACATACCTAGAGGGCGAGATCATCGATTTTAATAATTTCACCCTGGAAACAAAGAGTTTCAAAGCTGATGCCCGCGTCGACGGGATGTATTGGCGGAAACTACCGCCTTTTAAGGATTTAGATGATGATGAGGCGATGGCGAGGAATCTGCTTAGCCAGGAATGGCTACGGAAGGAGCTGATGGAGAAATGGATCTTGATGAGGTGGAAAGGTATGCTCCAGCATGCCAACCCAAGAGTCTTCTAATGCGCTTACGATGCTGGAGCAGAGAAATGTTTCGTCACCCCCTCCAACCCCGACACCGCCCTCACAATAAGCGGGTTTTACTATGTCTCACTACAGAGATCAGACGGGCAAGTGGAAGGCTTGTACTATGATCCGCACAGTAATCCATATCAGCATCTGTCCCTCACTCCTGAGAAGCGGATGTTTCCTGCATATACATTTCGATAGCGATCCTGTAAGTTCCGGTAGGCTTGCGAGGTGTATATAGATTCTGCAAGACAGTCAATATCTCAGGACTGCGTGCACAAATAATGCACATGTCTCAGATACGGGGCCCGTCTGGACTGAACGTAGGCTGGCGGTGCTTGAAAGATTGATTGACCTTCGTAGCAATAAGAATCCCTAGGACATCGGCACAACATCAACAACCAAGCAAAGAGCTCGAGTCTGCGAGGTTCTCTCCCTAGAAATGGACCAGAGCCAAAGAATTTCACAACTTCATCCAGCGCAGGGTAGCAAGCGTGACAATTTTCTTCGCCCTTTCTGGACCATGAAATCGCCAGTCCACAGCGGAACATGAGCTCTCCCAAACCTACCCACCTCGAACCAAGCGACCTAGGCACAAAAGAATAGTACCACACCCCCTCCTCCTCCACCATTCTCCCCCAAGAATCCGCAAACTAACCACCCTCCTCTCCACCAAGCTGGGACACAACCTACACGCACGACCTCACCACCCACGCCTCCACGCCCTCCCACACGGGCCAGACATGGTTCGAAGACGTCAATGCCTCCCGGAAGATCCTCAACTACCTCACCTCCCCGTCTTCGAAACTCCCTCTCGATAAAAAGGCCACCACGTTTCTGGATCTAGGTACCGGAAATGGCGAAATGCTGTTCCTGCTTCGGGAAGAAGGCGGCTTTGGGGGACGTATGGTCGGGGTGGACTATTCGGCCGGGAGTGTGGAGCTGTGTCGGCGTCTCGCTATCGCAAAGGGAATACCTTTGATCTCTGAGGAAACAGGAGAAGGAGAAAAGGAAGGCACTGTGGAATTCACAGAGTGGGATATCCTCCGCTCCACGCCTCCACCCTCCTGGACCAATTCTGGCTTCGATGTCGTGTTCGACAAAGGCACTTTCGACGCTATCAGCCTGAGCGCCGAAACCGACGAAAGGGGCAAGAGGGTGTGTGAGGGTTATAGAGCCAGGGTTGAAAGGCTGGTGAAGAAGGGCGGGGTGGTGGTTGTGACGAGCTGTAATTGGACGGAGGAGGAATTGGTGGGGTGGTTTGAGGGCGGTGGTGGGGATGGGGATGGAGAGGGGGGGTTGGAGGTGTGTGGGAGGGTGGTGTATCCGGTTTTTAGGTTTGGAGGGGTGGAGGGGCAGAGTGTGCAGAGTGTGGTATTCAGGAGTAGGGGGTAAGGAGGAGGGAGGAGGTGGCTCGTTTGGTGGAGAATGGGCCATGATGATGATGATCAGTGTTTGCAATAGACGAATACTACGTGGGATGACCGAATGCAATCGGCGGGTGTCCATCCATGAGGATGATGAGCAGTTGACAATGGGTTGAAGGGGAGCCCATCATACGAACGATTTGAAGCAAGGGGTTCTCTGGTCCACTTACCTACTACTATTCCAGACAACAGTCCCTCGCTATCTCACCCGCATTACTCTCCAGCCGCACCCCCTCACCCATCCTCTCCCCTCTGACTACATCACAAAACCCACACCCTCAACCCCCTTTCCTCCCATCCTCCCATCCTCCCATCCCCAGCTTTACTTCTAAGCGTCACCTCCTCGACAGCAATGGCCTTCGTCTCGTTATTCATCCCTTTATAATTCTCGATACACCCAGTCTCATGCAGGACTGAAGGTCTCAATTAGCGTGGTGAGGAGGTCGCGTGGGCTGCAATGGGGTCTTGGTTCAGAAAGGAGTGGTATTGACAAAAAAGGACTGCACTTGGCCCATCGAGTGTGCATTTGTTGGTGCACTCTGCTGACTGACTTGGCTCCATATCGTGCGGATGAGACCAACAGAGCTTCACGGCTTTGCTGTTTGAGAATTTAGAGATGGTTGCAAGGCGGATCTTCATCGAGACGGAACTCACCAAGGCGGAGTTGGCGGATTCATCGGAGTTCTCCCACCGAGGCAGGGGTTTCTTCCACCAAGGCGGATCGATCCGAGTTCTTTCATCAATGCTCGTCTTTCTTGTAGAGACGGATCGGATCGACTGCGGTGACTTGTAGCTGAGATCTGGGCGAACATGGAGTGACGCGGGAATCTTGGGATATTGTGGAAATGAGGTGGTGAATCCGTAGGAATAGAAAAGACCGCAGGAGAAGTGAGGAATAGGAACAAGAGACGTGGTGTGGCCCTTTGTAGTTGTCACGTCGGGTCGTTTCATAGACCTAGACGCTAACCCACGCATCGCAGATCGAAGATATGCTTAATGCCATTTCTTTAGGTATTTCTAAGTATGCCTATTCGACTTCTGCATAAGCATAGACGCAAAGAATTGTTCCTGCTTCCCTACCTTCTCGGCAGAAGACGCCTGCTTGCGTTTCAGTATGCCAATGACAAGCCACTTATTTCGTCCGGAAGCATCTTCTTGTCCCCCATTCCGCTCTTTGACCCATTCTCTCTCGTTTCCATCAGCATCACGCTCCCATATATTTTCTGTCTCCAGACCTGCTTGAACCGCGATATCGAAGAAAGATACGAGTTTTGCTCGGCCGGTGTGGAAGCCTGCTATCACCCAAACTCGGGCACCTTCTTCGTGAGAGAGAAAGTGCTCCATAGACTGGGCAAGACTGTAGTGTTCTCCGTCCATCCATAGACAGTCTGCGCAGAGTATCCGGGAGAAGTGGTTTGCATGGGCTTTCGAGAAGTGGTCTGTCAGAACACCCCATTCGTGCCCCTGCACAGTCAGCTTCTGCTGCTGCTCTTTCGGAACATTCCTTTCGACGTTTGATCTGGTATTGGCTAAAATGGCGGGTGAGGGATAGTCGGACAATACAACCTCCTCAGCTCCAGCCAGTGCACTCACGATACCCTCCAAGCCCGTGCCTACCTTTGCATAAGCCTAGCTCTTGTACTTCCATATTCACGTCCACACACCAGATCCCAGCACCAGCACAGAATGCCCAGTCACATCCCATCTACCATTCCTTTCTCCCTCCTTTGCTGGATCATTAGCATCGCTGATGAACTCCGCCATCTGTATACCGGAGTTCCAGATGTGGTGAGCGAACAGCACTCGCTCATCCTGGTCATGTGGGTCAACAAGGCTGAGCCTCAGATCTCCGAAGCGTTTTGATAAATAGGTGATATAAGAGCCTGGGTCACCATGGAAAGTTCGTAGGTTATCCGGAAAGAGCATGCCCACGGTATTGCTATAGATATCTTCTGGAGAGGCGGGCACTTCTGGCAGGCGGATCTTGAAAGTCAGCATCTTGTAAACTTCTTCTGCGTTATTTTATATAGTAGGTGAGGTTATTCTTATCGCATGGTTGATACCAGAGCACTCAACCGCCTCTATGTGTTGGTTGGTAACTCGACATGCGGAGTAGATGGGGTCAGGAAATTTGGCCAGAGCCGGGTAGCAGATGTGAATTCTTAGCGCCGCGCTAAGGAATCCTTCGGCAGGTATATAAACTCCTCCCCAGTCACCGATAAATTTTCTCTCTTCATACTTACCTTGTGGTAGACTGGGCGATCAAGAAGGCCTTCGTCTATGTCTTGAGCCCTGCATTGCACATCGCGGCGGCAAAAGGCATTGAGTTATCTTCGGGTACCTCAATCGCGCAATTTTTGATGGTCTTCCTCACCTCTTGAGGCCTTTCTTTTCATCGATGTCTCATGCCTTGTGCTGAGCTTTGGAGAAGGGACGAAATTTGGCTGCGCAATTTATAAAAGGCCTGACGACGAAGGCCTATATATGTGTCGCGTGACCTTTCATTATTATCAAAGTTAAGAGCAAGAGTGCTCATAGATTGGATTGTAACCGTAGCAGAACACTAAGGAGCGGAGTCCTTATAGTGTTTGGAGTGGATTAAGAACGAGGCAGCATCATTACAATATTACTTTGATCGAGTGTATATCCTGGGATGCAATAATCGTGTTACGTATTGATAGCCTAACGCTGCCAATTGAGAGTTGTTGACTGGCTGAAGAATAGTCAGATCTCAGACAACCGAAGTTGGTCTGACAGGTCATCGTAGACCATGAACTCCGAAAGAATATCACGTAATTTCGTATGCTTGCAATGACCAGCTCATTCTCCACCAACTCTGATACACTTCCAATCGTGACTCCTCGCAAGAAGCTCTTCGAGCAGTTGTCAGGTAGGCGTAGATGTTGTTTACTGGCACTGCTTTTCCTGTCCAGGGGTCCATCTCACGCACAGTCGTACGAAAGCCGGCTCCAATAAACAACACCCTGATGTTTTCTCGCAAGTAGCCCTAGTCCTACACCGAAGACGAAGACCTCTGACCGTCCACCACTCTCTTCTTCGCCTTCTGCTGGCAAACGAATCGGAGATAAGGGTAGACTTGGTTGACAAGTTCATCAGTGACATATCGCTTCGCGTTGTCCGTATCTGGAAGTATCAAATCTATCTCTAATCGCCCTACCTGCAGATCAATGCCCTCAAGTAAGCTCAGCAATTCTTGCGGAGCTGAGTGCCTTTTGGGGGTGCCTTTTAGCATAGTAAGAGCCATGTTGCGCCATCGGAACCGCCGGAATACCGTTGGAGTCGAAGCAGTTTCCAAAGCCAGAAGAGGTAGAACGGTGGCAGGACGGAGAGGTATAGCGATAAGAGCAGTTCCATGGGTCTGAATACTGAGAACACGCATCCTTGTGAAAGCATTGTAATCCGGCAGTTTCAGGAAGTGGGATCCGATGCTCTTGCCCGGCAGAGATGCAATAATCTGTCGAGCATGAGAGAAAATTGCCGCTTTGTCAGGAGCAGAGACATTCTTGCAACTACCACCTTGAAGAGCCTTTAACAATGATGGCGGGATGATGAGGATCTTTTCCGAGAAGAAGGCCAATTTTCCGCACGCTCTGAAGCGGCGAGAGGTGCCATTCACGACGAGCCAGTCCAGGTAATGCTCTTTTTGCGAGGAAGTTAGATGGGTGAGGAACCAATCATGGGCACCAGGATAAGACCGAGCCACTTGAGTGTTTAAGTTTTGATGCCATTTGCCCGTATCTATGAAGTCTTGGAGGTAAAGCGGTGTTTCGCTTGCCACCATGTGGGCCAGTATCTCAGTAAGAACCTCGTTTGGGAAGACCGATAAGATGTCACGGCACCGGTCAGAGCTGGTGGCGCTTGAAGCTGTGAACGCCATCTTGACCAAAGAGAGTATTAATTTGCACATGGTTAAAGTATGAGGCAATAGTCAAACCTAAGGATGGAGCGCTTGCATGCAAAGTGTCTGTATGATTCTCGTATCACAAGGATGCTGATATTAGATTCTTTCAGGCTCCAGAAGAGTATCCAAATGATCAGCGACCGGAGCTGATGCATTTGTACAGAACTGCTTTGAAGCATGTTGGGGGGAAGGAGCGGTTGCGCGATGATGGTCCGGTCTTTGCTGGCATGTGCAGTTCCCCAAAACACGGCGAGTCTGACGCTACTTCCAAAATGGCTCGCCCTCACTGTTCTTTCCTCACTCTTAGCTTCTGAATTCTATACACTCAGGGGTGACAGAGAGAGTCTCAAAGTGCAGATACTGCAGAAGTTCTAGAGTGTCACATGATTGAATCGCTAAGTTCAGTATTCTTGCCCCTTGAGAAATGATTGGCGCTCAAGCTTTCGATACCAATTTATAGGTACCTAGCTGAGCTCCCAAGACGGCTGCTGAATGGCCCTTTCAATATCATCAACCTACCCCGAGGCTTTGCCAGACCCCCCAAAAAGAATACTAATACCTCATCCATCAATCCTGCCATGCCCCCACGGCGTCATAGCCGTCGATGAGCACGGGGCAGAGGGGTGACTTTTTGAAGTTAGTCCCCCACTGGGTTTGCACCGAAGATACAGAATATGACCCATGTATCGTAGCGGGTGATGTTGAAGGGTGTTGTATTGTTGCAAGGATTGCTTACCAATGAATTGCGCAGCTGCCTTGTTTGTGAGCTCGAGTTGACTCTTTAAGGAGGTGGGATTAGAAATTCGGAATCTGCATCTGGTCGCGAGGGTCAAATTATGGCAAGAGCCCAGCCTGGCGGAGACAGCGGTGTAATTTCCATGTTTGTTGAAGAGGATCAATGTTTAGGAATGCTTTGATTGTTGCTGTATATCATGAGGTATGATCGAGCTGTGCCCTGATCACGAAAACGTCTTGTAGAAAGGAGTAGAGAATGAAAGAAGGAGAGGGAGTTGGATCCAATTCCACGTTGTTTCTTAAGCTAGTTTAGAGTTTTATACAATGGTCATATCGACCGCCTCCAAAGTCTATGATTCCGAAGTCCAGTCTAATTCAATCGTGATGCAGTAATCCGCTGAGCTTTGACATGGCCAAAGAAATCCACCTGTCGGAAATTGAATCAAAGGACCTTCTGAGCCATCGAGGTCAGTCTCGGAGAAGTCCTTTTGCGCTGTTCTTGCCGTATCTTCTTTCTCCGCTCGTGCTCTTCTGCTTTCTTGTAGAAGATACTCCCGTCGTAGACCCCGCGGATGTCTTCTTTGCGCATTATACCGTCATCGGGCCATAGTAGGAGATATGTTGCCAACCCTACATCCACAGTCAATCAAGCTCCTAATTCATAGACTTGGGGAACACCTACACTCCAGGAATGTGGCACTCCATCCAAAGAAATCAAACACCATTCTCTGCCCCTTCCAGAATCTGAGCAAGTCCCAGATATCCAGCCCTCCCTTGTCACCTTCATCATACTTGGCAAATATATCTTCGAAGTTTTGAGGTTTGAAGCGACCTTCGTTGTCGTATGTCATTGAGTCGCTACCATGTTTGTCCTTGTAGACTTTGTTCACGTAGATCCGGAAGAACGGGTCAGGCAGGAATCCAGGGAGGGTCGGATATGATAGATTGAAGTTGATGATGAAGGTTGCGATGGCAGCAAGAGGTGGGGACCAACCCCATCTGCGACAGCCAATGTAGGTGTCTTGAGGCCAGATTATGCCGTCATGGTCTGTGTCCCAGTACTCGACGTGCTGCTGGACGACCTGAGGATCTGCGTTAGATAACGTGGGGTATGGAGGCCGAGATGAATCTGATTACCGTCTGGTTCTGGTGAGTGCCCGCATAATTATTGTCTGTTGTGCCATTCGGCTTCTCGTGGGATGCAGCCAAATTTGCTCGTGCAGTGCCGGCGTTTTGGAGCAGCGATGCTGGTGAGGGAAGAAATGGTTTCCGTGCCTCGGTTATGGGTTGTTCAGCGATGGCAGTCTTGAAAGGCTTCTGATTGATGGTAAGGCCATCAGGGCTCCCAGCAACAGTGGTTGAGTCGTCACCAGTCTCAACGTCGTCCATGACGGGAAGTTTGATGTTGTCCAATTGATTGCGCATGGCTAGGACCAGTTCACAGGAGAGTCTGCGTACCCGCGGAATAAAGACTGGATGTAAAGAAGGTATGGAAAAAAAGGATTGAAGAAGGCATTGTGTATCAGTACTCTACCCTGATGAGGTCACCGGTGGCGCCGGTGGAATTGGGAAAAAGCGGATTTCTATATCAATTTTCCATGATAAGCAGTATGCAGGTTGGACGACGTGACCAAATCTTTATCCCGCTTGTGCTCCCTAGTGATATAGAATAGAGGAGTGTGGTTTGAAGTCTTCCGCCTCCGATGGCATACGAGTTCACGTAACAAATCTCAGTCACGACGAGTAAGGCTGCAGGGATCAGCCGAGACCCTTTTGCGGGGGATTGGAGCAGCTCGGGGACTCGGGCATCATCGTCCGAAGGGCAATCCCCCACCACCAAAGGTTTGAAGCCGAACTCGCTCTTGTGCTGCCTAAAGTCCTCTTGTCCTTCCTTACTTATGGCGAGCTTTCGCCAGCCAACCATCTTCAATGACTGGTCTACGGACTTGAGGGCTACATCATTATGCCTGGATGCCTTGATTCCACGTGATAGCGTGTACATTTGGTGAATGATGCCTGGAGCCATTTCGTCTCCGGGCTGGCGTGCTGCCTACAACCCCGCACGCCGTCGAGGTTTGCAACTGCATTAGTGATTACGGCTGAAGAATCCTTATTCTATAAATCCAACGGCTCCCTCACTGCTCTGAAGCTCATCCATTGTCCTTCAGCAACTTTTTTTACTCTCTTCTCAATCGGAAGAGTTGTCTTTCTCTCTTTCTTTGCCAGCTTCTACCAGACTATCATGCCCGCCAAACGCAAGAATACAGGGAAGCAAGCCAGCCATGGCAATTCAAAACAAGCGAAACAGGAGGGTCAAAAGGCCGTCTCCCATGACATCAATGTGCCAATTGACGAAGGTTTCAAAGATGGTATGCTTTGGGTTATCTTGTACACCAAATAGCAACAGTGCACATTCAATTGGGTCGCTGGCGTGTCACAGAAGCACCCCGAAGATACTGACGGCCCTCTGATGTAGGAGATGCTAAAGTCTACATTGACGACGATGGGATAATCTTTGACGCCTCTCTGAACCAAACAAACATTGGGGGGAACAACAACAAGTTCTACCGACTCCAACTTCTGTACAATGACGACGATCAGTACTTCGCCCACACCCGATGGGGTCGTGTTGGGGAATACGGCCAAGTCAAAACTATGGGTCCCCTTGATCTGGACTGTGCTCGAAAAGAATTCGACAAGAAGTTCAAGGACAAGTCCGGCCACAAGTGGGATGAGCGATCCGAGCCTGCCAAGAAGGGCAAGTACACATTCTTGGAGAAGAATTACGAAGATGACGAAGATGAGCCCGAGCCACAGGTGAAGGATGAAGAGGATGAGGACAATGTGGAGAGCAAGCTTCCACGCCAGACGCAACGACTCATGGAGTTGATTTTCAACTCTAACCACTTCAATGCTGTGCTTGAGCAGATCGGCTATAATGCTAATAAGCTTCCTTTGGGCAAGTTGTCCAAAGCCACCTTGAGAACGGGCTTCGAGCATCTGAACGAGCTGGCCAGTCTGATTAAGCATCCAAGTCTGGCCCAGAACAAGCACAATGCTTCCCAAAAAGAAGCTATTGAGGACTTCTCCAACAAATACTATTCGACCATTCCCCATGAATTCGGCCGCAACCGCCCGCCAGCGATCGACAACAATGAGCTCCTTCGCACCGAAATTGCCATGCTTGATACCCTCACGGACATGGAAGTTGCTAATCAGATCATGAAGACTACGGGTGACAAAGACAAAGATGCAGAAAATGTCAACCTTCTAGATAAGCGCTTCCAGGAACTCAACATGGAAGAGATGACGCCTTTGGACCATAAATCTTCGGAATACAAAGCTCTAGCTGATTATCTGATCAAATCATCTGGGACAAGCCATGGGATTCGGTATCGTCTCGAGGACATCTTCCGAATCGACCGAACTGGTGAAGGGGATAGATTTGCCAAATCTGAGTTTGCTAACATCCACAAGAAGGATAGGCGCTTGTTGTGGCATGGGTCTCGTACCACGAACTATGGTGGGATTCTGTCTCAGGGACTGCGTATTGCGCCGCCTGAAGCACCCGTGAACGGGTATGCGTTTGGAAAGGTAATCTTCGGCGTTCTTGGTGCATTACCAGACGTGCATGCACTAATGCTACTCTCTAGGGCGTGTACCTTGCTGATGTCTCCAGCAAGTCTGCGCAGTATTGCGCTGCAGGCATGTCTGGAGGGACAGGCATCTTACTCCTCTGTGAAGCTGAGCTGGGCAAGCCAATGTACGAGATTCCGACAGGCGGTGAGTAATCATTTCCGAGCCTTTTCTCTCTAATTCGTACTGCTCTTTGAGTTATAAGGCATGTCGCAGGGGTGGAACACTCATGGGACCCTTTTCATGGCTCAAATTTAGCCTTGATGGCTGACTCCAAATTCGTCTAGATTCGGGGGCGCAAGAGAAAGCGAAGCAGCACGGCGCCATCGCGACGCTAGGTGTGGGACGTACAGCACCACAAGGGTGGACGGATGGGGAGCTCATTCACGAGGATCTGAAGGGTGTGTCCTTGCCTGACGTGACGAAGGGTCTTGGGGACAACAAGTCTGCAAAAGCGACAGGGTATTTGATGTTCAACGAGTACGTTCTTGCACAGCATAATTACGTGGTATTCGTCGATACTAACCAAGCACCAGGTACATTGCCTACGACGTGGCACAATTGCGATTGAGATATCTCTTCCGCGTGGACATGTAGGTAGCTATACTACCGAGGATCGGAGATCTACTCAGGCTTCCGTCCAATTTATGGCGTCTCCTGAGGGGAAAGAAAAGCAGATAGAACTATTCATGCGTCAACCATTCATTGCATTGAACCTCTCTGAAGCTTCGCGCATTCACTCTCTGCCTCGACTACCTAGCGCATGATCCGAAGGTGTAGCCATCTGGATCAATTTGACTGGGGACGATACCCAATGAAGCCATTATATCTGATGATCAATGTTTTTTATTCACCATAGCCCCAAAATCCCAGCGAATGGTTGCCAAACGTCCCACCGCGAAAGCGAGAGCTCTGATATCCGAGGGTAGAACGTTTATTGGAGATGTATTTTTAAAACCCAACAGATCTGTGATCTTTTCACTTTTGCTACCTACCCCCATAGCCACACAGGATGCAAGATCTCTTTAGTGTCTGCACAATCATGTCGAAACAGCCATGATATTGACGAGAACATTATGTCCTTGACATCCAGCCAAATATTCACGGCGTGTGAGAGCTTTGTGGGTTTGAATAATACTTGATTTCTAAACCGGTTTAAAAATTCAATGAAACGAACACTTTCCTATGGGTCTCCAACTGCCTGCCAAGACGTTTTCATCAGGAATTTGTCCCAGCAAATGAGCCCCAGTCCCTCACTACCAGCCACAAATCCGCCCCATCCTACTTGACGACAGCCATAAGGAACCTGCTCTCGCCCAGTCAGCAAAAGAAATTTGCCCAACCATCTCCAAATCGCAACCAAAAAGATCAGACGAGAGAGAGACGAAAAAGAGAAGAACAAACCCATCATAATCCTTCTCCCCCACCGTCTGCAACACCGTCCCCTCCACCCTCTCATCCCTCCCCACCCGCTCCACGCAGTCCCTCGCCCCCCTCACCATCTCATTCCCCGCCGCCTCTTCCTCCATCGCCAACTTACCCTTGCTGACAATATTATCCACGCAAATGCACGCGCGGGGCCCGCTCATCCGCACCGCCAGGTCGAAATAATGATAATTATTCAACTTGTCGGCGTCGATGAACGTGAAGCCGAAGCGCTCCCGCTCGCCGGCGCGGATCTCGTCCAGGAGCCGGGGGAGCACGTCCAGGCCGGCGCCGAGGAGGACGTCGACGCGGTCGGCGACGCCGGCGGCAGCGACGTTGGCGCGCGCGACGGCGGCGTGTTGGGGGTTGGCTTCGACCGTCGTGACGCGCAGGGTGGGGTTCTCGGTCGCGAGCCAGATGGCGGCGTAGCCGCCCAGGGTGCCGACTTCGAGCGCGTGCGTCACGTTCAGCATGCGGCATTGCAGGGCGAAGAATTTGCCGTGCGGGGGGGGGCAGGCGATGTCCGGGAGGGATTCCTCGTCGCAGCGTTGGCGGGTGCGCGCGAGGGCGGCGTGGTTGGGGCGGGTGGCGGGGTGCAGGTGGGACATGGTGTAGACGTCGATGGAGGTCCAGCGGGTGTCGATTTCGTAGTCGCCGCGGGAGGCGGTGCTCTTTTGGGTGGTGGTTGGGGGAGGCATTGTTGGAGGATGAGGGCTGGTTTTTTTTTGGGTCTCGGAGATGATGAAAGGGGTTGGGGCTAAGATGATGAAAGGTTGCAGAGGGTTTGTAGCAAAGGTCTTTTCTGGAATGGAATGCAATGAGTCAATGAAGTAGATTTGGTAAGGGATTTGAAGCCTTTATATATTGCAAAGGCAGCCCTTGTTCATGCTCTGGGGTTCGGATGTAGGAGCTCGTACGACGGAGCTCGGAGTTGTCAGAGACATTAGTAAGCAGCTCGTAGAGAAAGCGATCAATCAGATGGATATTAGAGATTGCTTTGAGAAACGGTGAAACGTATGCGAAGTGAGACCGAGCTGACGGTGCTATTGTGCTCGCGGCTTTCGCACAGCATGTTGAAGCAATGAGGCAGCAAAGTCACGGGGTTCAGAAGTTCCAGAACGCCTCTAGGTCCCACCCAGCGATGTTGGTGAGATCTATTCCTTCAAGGTCTTGGCCGAAGTCCTAAGCACCACCAATATCAGCAACTGCCTTACACTGACGGTAATAAGAAGTTCATCACCTCGAGCATAGCAGTGCTATCCATATGCGCACTTAGTCCGATCCCATTGCCGTTGCCGTTACCATGGCTATTGCCGAGTTGCCCGCTGGGTGCTGAAACCGGCTGTACAGTCACAATGAGCGCCTGTCTCTTAGCATTCGGCGAAAAATCGAAATGTACATACCATGTTGGGCAGACTCGCCAATGTCGCTGCGGCGGAATAATTGTCTTGCAAAGACAGGACTCTTTGGATCATCTGAGTAACCCTATAGGCAGCCTTGTGCTCCTCATATCTTGGGTGTTCTGGCGATTGCTTCTTCTTAAGCAACCCAATGATCGCGCATACACAGTAATACTCTTGTAGTCCAACACCAACACACATGATCTTGTCTCCATTCATATTGAGAGCCTTTTCTAGATAAGGCAGTGGTTCACTGCTCAGTTGTTTAATTGAACTTCGAGAGGGTAAATTTTGATCTGGAGTATGGCGTGAGAATTCGAACTCGGAAATGAATTCTCAGGACTTACCACCATTGGGATCCGAGGCTGAAAAGTTGTAGCAGATGCTCAGCGCTGCACCAAATACATCATTCCGGAACAAGCACAAGAAATTATTGCCAGTGCTCGTGAGCTGGTTATGTAAATCAAGGATATTCATCGCACTTCTAAGATGCATAATAGCAGAGTAGTCGTATCTAGAGCTTCGCGTTTCTTCTCGTGCGTAAGGCCTATGAAGGAAAAGCAAGAGCACTTGCAGTTGGAGCTGTAAGAGCACTCTCGACACCAAGCTCGCTTGGTCGTTCCAGTGCGGGATCTCGTCCAGATGTTGCATAATCTTCTTATCGTAAAGCAAAACATCTTCATACACCATTTGAGGTTGGGGCCCATTAATCACTGACACAAGCTCAAGCCTCAGAGACCAGCTTGATCGAGAAAGGTACTGGAAAGAGGACCTGGTATACTGTGATACCGGTTTGGGTCCTGGCAGTTGCTCCGCTGAAGGATCGAATTCTTCGTCATCAATGTTCAAGGGCGGACCACAATCCTCAATAAGATCACGCAACATAGCCGGCATTCCTCTATCAAATGCCGCCTGCAATTCCAACTCTGAAATGGTGTTCCATATGCGCCTTCGCATTTCTTGGTCAAAGGCAGAGACTTTTTTGAAAGATGGTGTGCCGTGACGCAAATTTACTATATGGGCATCTCGATGAAGACCATTAGAGATTGCAAGTCTCATGAGGTTTCCAGCTGATGTCCAGGTTCTTTTGCGCTTGATTGAATTCATCTGTTTCGCTATGAACGAGAGGCAGTGTATTTGAAATATAGCCATATTAGTATGCTTCTGGCTTTGAAACTGTAGCCACGAGTCGCAAGTTCGTATCCACATGATAGCAGTCTCGCGTCCGACTGAGCTGTCGCCCCTGAACATCGACGAATCCCTTTCCTTGACGCAGTACGTGGTGGCCAAGATCAACAAAATTAGGGCAGCGAACGCAGGTCTACCTTCTTGGGGAGCCTCCCAGAAATTTGAGTACTCCTCCCAGAAAGACGGCAGGTGCAAAACTCGATAAGTGGTCTCCAGATTGTCAACATAGATTTGCACTAGCTGATCCGCGGTTTTCTTCTGCGGCAGTAAATGGATGAGAGCTTTGTCGTTGGTTGGCAGACCATCTTCTTGACCGGGACCCTTGATCTTGGTGTTCGAGAGTTCTCTCTGCACAGGTGCCAATCCGTGGTACTGGACAATCATATCTTTCATGAACAGTCGCAACTCCGGAAGCTACCGCAGTCAGTCATAGCAAAACGAAGCAAGAAATCGGATCATCATACATGAGATAGATAGCTCGTGTGATGACTAGCCCCATAGAATTGGGTCTTGAAATTTTTGCCTCTGAATATCATCGTCTCCTTATCCACTGCTGCGCTAGGATTCGAGTGTATTTTCACCTCGGTTTGGGTAAGCTCTGGGCTTCTGGCACCATGAGTTGCTTTCTCTAGGCCAATGATTCTGTACTCAAGTTGCCTGATGCGCTCTTCTTGAGCGTAGAGCCTGGCCACAGTGTCTTCTGAATGGGGTCGTGGATATCCTTCTTCCCCTTCATCTGCAGCAAAGCTGCGGGCCACTGAAGGGAGTCTAGGAACTGCTCTTGGAGCTCCATGACCGTTGGCTGTAGAAAAGTCACGTGTTCTGTTTCTCTCCCCCGAAGATTGGGTCAAGGCTGACTCGACCGCTTCGCTATCATAGGTACAAGATTCGGGATGTCCTCCTTTCTGACATCGACTACAAGATGGGAAAATGCGATCGCACTTCAGCTTCCTGCGCCGACAGTCAAGGCAAGAAAATGCTATCCTCCGCCTTTTGGAAGCTGGCGTATCATCAATTGGAGAAATCTCCTCTCGAGCACTCCCGTTACTAGACATTACTGAACATGGACGAGATTACCACGACCATGCGCAACTTGTCTTGATCAAACGTAGAGAAAAAGAGAACTTGAATATCGAAAGTGACAAGCAATGGTTGTTGCAAAAGTTTGACGTCGTCAAAATGCTTGGCAGGAAATATGATCGCCTTCGCCACGAGTATTCGGAAGTTCGGATCTTGCATTGGTATACACTACACTAACCGCTTTACACTAGCGACTAAGCTAGCTGAGCAGGGATGAAGCGAAGTGGGTAAGTGGTCAAGAATAAAAGCGATACGCAACAACAATTTGTCCATGTCTCAGTCCAAGCTATTCTAAAACACGCTCCAACTTCAAAGAATCGACACATGCTAAAATCTTATTCTTTGGGAATCTCAACTTGTCCCTCCATCAATCAAAGTCAAAGTGGGATATCTTGTACTGCCAGATCTATCCCTCGTAGTCTAGTCAAACTTATACAGCCATTTTCCCCGAGACTCGTTTGTCGCTGGTATTGTCTCACTGATAGGACCCTAGTGCGTCGGCGTGATGAGGTCGAGAAGAAGCGCGATACGAAAGCGGTTCTTCGCTATGATAACGCCGCGAGATAGGAATATAAGTAGTATAAGAGATATCCTTCATCCATAGGTATAGTATTCCAAGACCACCTGCGAGGGTCAACGCGTCCGATGTCATCTCTTGCTGTTGTAGTTTTATCCAGTCTACTTCCTGTTCAAGACGTCCATGTTGGACATAAGCACCAGAGATTCTTTTTAATTCTCGACCAGCGATGATTGAGCGTAGCTTATTCAGAAACCGGAACCCTTTCTCTTGTGTCAATAAGCCTTTCAACGAGGATTTTCTTGGTTTGATTAAAATTCAGGAGACAAATGAGAAATCATTTACGCATCAGTTCCCGCTATTTGTGAGGCCAAGACACATTTTTGATCGCCTTGAGTGTCCATTGATTTTGCGCATCTCAAGCGCAATTAAATGTTACTGTTTCCTTCCTTGATTCTACAGTCTTACACTACCTGTGTTTCTATAGTGCCCAAAGGCCTCTCGACGATCTCAATCACCCCGTCGACTATACTTCGCCTGGCGTCTTCACTGGCGATATTCTGTCCTGCCAGATATCCCATCCATATCAGCCTACTTATTCTCTCGTCTTTGACTGTTCCCAGCAGAGTCATCGGTCCTCTTTTTCGCGTCAAAGTCTTCGAGTCTGCCTCCTCCGCATTCTCCTCCACCCAAGCTCGCAAAGCTCCATTGGCCCATCTGCCCAGAAGCAGAACCTTGCCTTTACCTACTGATCCTCTCCCTCCTAGCATGCCCTTGAATTGGTCGACTGACATTTTGAACTCTTCATCCTCAAAGTCTTTCCCTTTACCTCGTAGGTCGATTCCACGTATCCATCCGTCTCTCATATGCGAGAAGTTGGTATCCCTGGTCGGCACAATCCGCACCGCACTTCTGACTCCTCCTTCCTTTAGCACCTCGGACCAGACTTTCGTGCTACCCTCATCGAGCAAAGTCTTCTTCAGGTTCTCTTTCTCCCCTTGCACCAACGTGCTTGCACCGCTCCCAACCGACGCTCTTACAAACTCTTCCTGCAACCTTCCCAAGTCACCTTTGGCAATGTAAAGTCCCACTACATAGACCTGAATTCTCAGAAATGAAACCTTCCGTATGCCCAATCCAAGTAGTTGATACTCCTCTTCGTCCTGCGCCGCCCCGATGCCGGCCGGTAATGTGGGGGATTTGCCTTCCTCACTTGCACCTCCCGATCTTGGTAGCCATATGCTGCGCGGGAAATAGGGAACAGTAGATGTGCCAGTGGGGACCTGATCGATATCTGGCCTGTGATCCTGGCTAGTAATTTCTACTCGAGCGCCGCTGGTCAATTCATCTCTCGGGTTGTAAGGAGGTGCATCGAGACGTTCGGCTTTCTGGCGCGTGACCGCCCAGGTTGCTGCTACAGCTGTGAGTCCGCAATACAGGGCGACTCTGTAATTGGGCCGATTGCGAGCTTGTGGACTGGGTGGTTGTGTGGAGTAGGCATGACTCCGTGAGGGGACCTGTCGAGCAAGCCTGGGGATTGGGAGGGGGGAGCGGAGAGGAGCATTTGAGTTGCAATGGAGGCAATATATCGTTCGAGGATGTATTGTCGATGGTGAGCAACGCATCGTGAGAGTTGTGACAAGAACAAAGCAATGATGAGCTTGCTCCTGGCTCTCAAGGTTCCGATCTTAATGCTAAGGCGGATGCGGCTAGCTGATGTGGACGAACAGCAAAAAGATCGGCACTTGCCCGAATATCGGGCCTCTGACCATCAATTGTGAATAGCCAGAGAACAGCAACGACGACAAGAAGCTGGAGAACATAAACATATTGGCCATACCAGGAGCTATTAAAAGAATAAGGGTAGTCGTGGGAATTACTTTTCGATCACAGTACTTACTCGAACATGAAATGTATTGATATCGAACATCAACCGTATTCAAGCGCCTTGCCATCCCCATAGCCGATGTCATTCAGAATTGGAATCCAATGCATTTTGTGGACTCCAAGAAGCCGCCAGCCCTCGGAGATGCTGCTACTATGCTAATGCTTTGTCCAAATTGGAAGTCGTTGTGATTTTGAGAACTCATACAGCGAGCCAATTTTCGATAACAGGCTGAGATGACTTTCCACGTCTGTCTCATCGCCTATATAACTACTACACAGTTGAACTTATGATCTGAGAATATGATCAGAGCCTTAAACTCCCGTTCCCCCTAGGGGGAAGCGTTGGCCACGATTTGGGGAACCAAAATCTTCGACGAAGCGGTAAGCATCTTCTAAGAAGCAGCAAGCCACTCATCTAACTAGGCAGATTGGCAAGGAAGTAGTGGCTTGGGTTCCTTTATGATAGCAATCTTTTCACACCTGAGCCTTTGCTCGCCGGGTGATTATGACTTTGCCAACATCGTTGTTTGCCAACACAGACCGTCCTCGACATGAAATTGGATGCCAGAAGCTCCTTTCTAAGAGCCTCCAGGCTTGGTCATTGAAAAATCTTTGACGAATGCCAACAAGGAATATCTCTGTATGCGTGAAAAGAGTGGGCAAGATTTGCATTTCAGTATCTTACTTACAATAATGGGTAAAACTAGAGAAGATGCGCAAAAGCCCGAAACTTACGCTCTGCAGACAAGTTGGAGTAGCTTTGCTCTGAGTTCGTCGTAATTATTTGGCAAATTAAAGGATTAGGTTGAAGGTAGCTGATAGAGAGAGGGTAGAAATCAGCAATTGGATCCCTCAACAGAGATTGAACCGGGATTTACAATGCAGAGCTCGAGCCAGCGACATGTTTGTATCGCTTGGTTCACAGGCAGGAATGAGAGTCAAGGAGTATGTTATTCAGGGTGTGTATCTGTCGTGTGATTATGTTCAAATACGTCAGGAGTGACAATAAGAGACATTAGGCTCGTGATGGGGTAAAGAAGGAATTTCTTATCCCCATGAAGTGAGGTATTCGAAAGCGACTTCACAATCCGTGATTTCGTCCTCAACCAAACCACTCACCATTATACTCAAGGATGAACTCGCCAGGAGAACCTGTAGTGTTTCAGAGCTTTCCTACCAATTCGCACCCATATCCAGAAAGCGCAGTGTTAGGCACTGCAAATCGAGGTGCCGTCCAACCTTGCAACATCAGCGGCGCTCGCAGCCTGAGCTCTACCGAAACAAAAGTGTCATTTGAGCGCCCAAGGGTATAGTTTTTTCTTTTTGACGATAGTTGAGTCAGATTTCCATACCAGCAGATGTAAAAGTTGTATTTCTTACGACGATATCAACTCCGTATACCTTATTTTTACATCGTTAGCTTTCGTATCGTGTACTACCGCTCATATCTCGGCAGCCTGCTCATTTCGCACAATGGAGAGCCTCCTCTTAAGTTGCGCTTCGACGGATCTGATGATGCGTTGGCTTGAAAAGCCATCCAAGGGTTGTCTTTTATAGAGCGACAGGAATTAGATACGCTCAAAGAGTACATCATTTTACTTCAAACCACAGATAGACCAATACCCGAGCGGTCAATGATCGCTTTTCTGCGTCTATTTTTACCTTCAAAAATAGCTTTTGAGCTCTTCGGTTTGCACGAAGAGGCGGAGGAGACTGGGGTTGAACTATCACCGGAGGGTACAATTGAGAACCTCGACGTTATCGAGATGGATCTTGCAACGATACTACCGTCACGCAAGCGAGCAAGAGGGGAAAGCAGATGCTACTGCATGAGACGATGAGACGCCCGAACCATCGTGAGGATCATGAACCTCGTCCTACAAAGAGAAGGTCCCAGTAGGGACCCACAAAGAAGGCGAAGACAGCACGAAGGCCAGTAAAGCCAGGCGTCAGAACTCTCAAAGCCCGACGAGCAAGATGCAAAACTGGAAATCAAACACTGATCCCACTTGCCAGACAGCAGATGCGAGATACATAGTAAACTGCAGCCAGTACTAATATTCCTGCAAGTTGCCTCCTTAGTATTAGTACCAAGCATCATACACATCACTATCATTTAGATCGACACACTCTATTGCTAGACCTAATGGACTACGGCTAGACAACAAGAACAGCGAGGGGCATGTGCCTGGGACAGTACTGGGCACGCCCGAGGACGGCAGCATCCGTCGTGGACCGGGACGCGCTTTCGGGCATCATGAAGCGCCGATGTATCGAAGTGGTCGAGCGGTAGCTTCCAGCTCTCGCCCGATCTCGAGGTATCAGGAGTTCATCAGATTGGGATGGCGAGTCCAAGGACCTCGGTTTCTGGAGAAAAAAAGGGGATGGAATTATTTGAAGGAAGGAGTGGGCATCGAGTAGAGGATGTGGAAGGATTGCAACGTGGCCTTCCATGCATGCCACAGCCAAAAGAGCACGTTTCTCCGCTATTTAGCTACATGCTAAGCTCTCAGGTAGCAAAAGCCTCAAAGCGTATTTCGATCATTAGCTCCTGATTCTCAATTCAATGCTGATGACGTGCTACCACGCTCTAGTGCAGCTTTTTCCCCCGTCGATCTGTAGCTATAGCTACTCTGCGCCATAGGGTCTTTGTTCCTCGGCGTGCCTCTTAACGATGTTTTGAAGGACAAGCCTACTTATTTTGTTAACGACGGCGTAGAGAAGATACTGTGCTATCTATTCACTTTGGTAATCCCTCCTCGACTGCTCACACCTCATCGAGACGGGAGTCTGTGGCCCTGAGCATCTCACTGAGTCCGGCCCGCCCCCGGGGGGGGCTTGCTAAAGGGCAAGCTCACTCATTCCATTGGCTACGAGGAGCTAGAAACACTGTGCCGTCGACGGCAGCACCATGTCCCTCGATCTGTCTGAATGGGACGCTGAAAGATAAGGATTTGCTTCCATGGAGCCAAATTGCTAGAAAGTCAACGAAAGCCAGCACACAGCTTCATAGCAACATTCACGAATGGCTAATGCCGGGCGAATCTTGACCGTACTTCATTTTTTTGGAGCAACCATGTGTCTTCGGCAGCGACTTCAGTCTTTTGCAACGAGACGAGACAAGGATCCCTGGTCAGGTTGTGTCAAGCATATTGAGAGCCCCAACCCGGCCAAACGCCATATGTGCCAAGCAATCGGTCCGCAATGGCAGGGCGGCATGAAGTAAAGATTCGAGGCTCAGTTGCAGGCGGCAATGCGGACTTTGAACGGCTTTGTTTGGGTATCATGAAAATGAATTCAACGGAAAGTGCATGGTAATGGTACATAAAGATTCGACAGCTAGCAGAGAACCTGTCCACCCAATCCATAGCCGGATCTCACAAGGCGATCTTCTCACAAAGCTCCAGCATCTTTCAACAAGTCTGGCAGATTCTTCTTCTTTGCTTGCACATCCGAATTGCCGCCAATGTGTTTCTTGCTGATGAAAACGTTTGGCACGGTCAACTGGCCAGTCATTTCGGCGAGAGCGCCTTGGATTGCGGAACCATCATCTAACAGAAACAGGCGTCAGGAATGCTTGCATACGAGAGGTAAGGTGTGCAAACATACCGACTTGGTCTAATTCAATTGTGTAGTATTTGGCGCCCAGCTCACTCAACAGGGTCTTTGTGGCTTTACAGTATGGGCAGTAGGACTTGCTGAAGACGGCTAGAGCAGCAAATGTCAGTAGAGGTCGTTATAGATGGAAGGGTTTAAACATACCAACAGCGTTGTCGTCAATGATGCCTTGGGTCTTGGTCTTTGCTGCGGACATGGCGGCTGGATTCACGCTCGAGCCGAAGAATCTGCGTAGGAACGAAATGGTGAAGGATGATTTGGGTTTGAAGATGAAGAGTAGATACGAATGGTCTGGGATAGTTGATGATGATGATGGATGGCTTTATGTGGTGTTTTTAAATGCTCCGTGATTCCTTTGATGGATCTGTAATCACGAGGAATGCCGTCGGGATGACGACATCCAAACCTGTTCCCACGATCTTTTTTCCCGAGATGCTCAGCCGAGGCCTAATCCGAGGGATCCAGTCCTTTGCTATCACATACTCTATTCATTTCCGTCACTTTGTCAACGGCGAAAAGGATGCAGGCGACGGTTCCATCTTCTTCTAATTTGGACAAGTCAATATTGATGGCACAATCCACGCCAAGAGATCCATAGCAAGCATTTTCTGGTCGGGAGGTAAACACGGAGACATAGCTATTTTGACATGTCCACTTGATAACATTGACACTCGTCCTGCCTTCATCTTGGCTGGAGAGAAGGCTGGGGTTGAATGTGCCTTCCTAAAGCCGCCAGGACATGCAAGGGTCTGCAATAGGTTTTGCTGGCTGCTGCCTGAATGAGTCATGCAATGACACTCACGAACATTAAAGTTCCTAAAGAAGACCTGCACTTGAGTATCTTTTCATGGCTCCTGAATTGCGCAAGACTCGTTTCGTCTGCGTCTCCGATACCCACAATGCGTGTCCAGCTGATGGGGCTTTCAAGCTGCCAAAGGGTGATGTGCTAATCCACGCAGGAGACCTGACAAAACAGGGAACTTTTGCAGAATTGAGGAAGACATTGGACTGGATCGAACGGGCCGATTGTGAGATCAAGATCGTCATTGCAGGTACCAGATAGGCCCAGCAGCCCGAGGCAAGAGCGAAAGCTGACTGACATCTTAGGCAATCATGATATAACTTTAGACCCGAATTTCTACAAAGAGTATGGCCTTCACTTTCACAATCAGTGTCCACAGGAATCTCAAGCTTGCATCGACCTGATCAAGGAGTACCCATCCATCACCTACCTGAACCATGAGTCTACACACATATGTCTGAAGAGAGCAGATGGCCCACGAACAAGGTTCAAGGTCTTCGGTTCTCCCTATTCGCCCGCCAACGGTCTCTGGGCTTTTGGCTATCCACCTGAACATGCTGTGCTATTGTGGGATCAGATCCATCTAGACACCGACATTGTGATCACGCATACGCCTCCCAAATACCATTGTGACGAGTCAATGCATCAGGAAGCGTCAGGTTGCGAGACGTTGCGTGAGATGTTGTGGCGCGTCCGGCCCTCACTAGCAATTTGCGGGCATGTACATGAGGGTCGTGGTGCGGAAAGAATCTTGTGGGATCTGGATTGCCCAAATGTCAAGTTCAAAGAGAGCGCCACTGGATACTGGACAGATCCCGGTCTCGGACTTGGCAACAGGAAGCAATACCATCTTGATCTGTCTGCCAAATCACCGGCTCCACTGAACAGTACTGGATCATGGATAGATGCTTCTGATGGAATTAATCTCGATGGGCCGGCAGAGACATCTGGAAACCGCCTGACGGTTCGAAAATCGGCACACAGCCTTGTGTGGACATCTGCTACATCTAGGTCCGGTACGTCGATCTCTGTAGCTTTCTCCGAGCAGACTCCATCTCCTGCGCTGGACAAAACCTCTTCAGTACCTCAAAATCAAGAGAACGCCTCCAAAGCGAAAGGTTCTGATACCATCGCATCTGAATATGATGCATCAAAATCTGAAGTATCCTCCGAGGAAACCCGAGCTAAAGGTTTTAGGGGGGGTTCCCGAATAGCCAAAGAGCGAGGAAGCGCTTCAGCGTATGCCGGCTTCAAGACTGGAATCCATTCGGCAACCCGAGGCCAGGGAGGATCTCCCCCATCCGGGCGTTGTGACCTGGAAGCCCTGGCAGGGCGAAAAGGCAGGAAAGAGACCTGTGTCATCAACGCCTCGATCATGGCCTCGAGTTGGCCTTACACTTTGAAAGATAACAGGAAATACAGCAAACCTATTGTCGTCGATATTGATTTACCGATTTGGCATGATTCTAAGTAAAGTACCGTACGATCTTTAGCGGACGACCCAGGCTCCCGGGGGTAAACACCAAAACCTTCCACGCTTGAGATAGCTATGCGCATGCATAAGACGTTACTGCTGCCCATTCAGCACCGGCGTTTTCTTTGGAGCTGACAGATGCAGCCAAGCGTTTGGGAAATAGGACTTGTTCCTAGGTCTGAAAATGCGGGCATAAGCTTGATCAAGGAAAGCGCTCGTAGAAGATTCCTGCAATCCCCACCCCCCTCCCTCCCGGCCTATTCAACAGTCTTACTTCTGATAATCAACGAAGCATATCATTGTTTACTACACCCTCGGAGAGCCTCGTGGAAGACGTATTCTGGTCACTAATGTGATGTTCCGCATGATGTACCCTAGACAAAACGGCCTGGATATTTCATTGGCCCGTTGTTTACTGTAACCGCCGAAAGGTAAGCTCCAAGCCCAAGTCGCTACCAGCAGACACAGAGCACATGCACTTATGCATCCTCTCCTACTAAGACTGCCCCTCCGTAGCCCGTAAAGCGCCGATTCGCCATGTCCAGGACAGCACAACCCCACCCAAATTGCCCGCCAATCCTTGCGCAGGCAATGATTTGTCGGCCCGCAACCTAGAGGGGAATCTCAAGCAACCTTCAAGACATCATCGATGTTTGGCTGCATGCACCTTCAGAGCTTCAAGGCCAATAGAGATTCATTAATCCACCCCAGCCGAAGAACGTACCCTGTGCTCCATTGTCACTTGTCACCCATAGCAGTCCGTAAAGAAGCCAGTTGTAGACCATTGCACCTAACACAGACTAGGTACAGTAGAGCGCCTTCCTGGCCTCCTCCTTTGTCAGATCAATGCCCATTCCACTCCAGCTCCTAAGTTCCTCAATATCCTTGTGTCAAGAATATATTCTTCAGGCTGCTTCCGCTCCACCGTGCAATTCGGTGCGGCTTCAGCCGACGTGTGCAACGCCCAGAGGGATCGTCCACGCCCCACTCAGCTTTTCCCTCGGGAGGCCTTGACTGCGGATTCAGCTTCACTTTTAATAAAACCTATACAGATTTTTCTCACTCATCCATACCTCTGTCGTCGGGCTGTGTCAACAACTCCACCAATTCCCACAACGAGTGTGAAACGAAGAGCAGCAATTGAAAAAAGGCCCGGTCGCGCACAAGCATTGCACTAGCGAGTTCACCGCCTGCTTCGGGCCCTGGACAACAAACCAAACAACAACAACAGCTTGAAGTTTAAAACTAAGGTCTCTGCTCCTCTTCCGCTCCGAAAATTCGACTTGAAGTCTTCTCTCGCTGTCTACCGGCATCTTTCAGTTTCGCTGTCTTCGAATATTCCATCAACGCCCAAAATCAGCTTTATAAGCAAAAATAACTCGCTATTGCCACCCCGCCTGGCGTCGATCTACCAAGCCGTGCCTGTGTGCTTGACGTAGAAATCAAACGAAAATCTTGACCGCGCTTCGGGAAGTCTTCTTTCTCATCAGCTTACTCACCTTTCCTTCCTCTCTTGCCATACTCATCACAGACATTTCTCAACCTGGGTAAATCCATCACAGAGTGGCTTCCAAACATTCCATACCATTTCCAGCCAAGCGTGCTCTGGCGGATACCGGGAAAATCACGCAAACACTGAGTCAAATACGCATGACCTTCACTTCGTTTCGCTCGGAAGGTTCAATTTACCATTCGATGCTCTTGCCCCCAATTAAGCCTTACAGAAGCCCCATATACGGTCATGGACGATCCACTTCCTCAGAGCCCCTACAAGACGCTGAATGTTCCCAAAGATGCAACCCTCGCCACCATCAGGAGTGCTCACCGAAAGCTTGTTCTCTCGTGCCATCCGGACAAGGTGCAGGATGAGTCAGTGAAAAAGCAGAAGGCCGAGCAATTCCACGAGGTACAACAAGCCTACGAGACCCTAAGTGATGAGAATAGAAGACAGCGCTATGATGAGAAGGTCAAACTGGCTGAACTAAGGGCTGAGATGGCCGAAGATCGAGGATCCTTTCCGTCTCGGAGATCATACGAATATGCATCAACGAGGAACGGATCTGCACCAAAGTTTGAGATGCGAGGCAATACGATGTACGAAACTAGGGAACCTGCTGGCAGTCGATATGACGAACCAGATGTGTTTTCTGCCACCTATGCCGAGGCTCGCCCCTCGATGTCTAGAAAATATACAGAGGATCGTTACACTACATCTTCGTCAAGGAAAACATCTGGACCTGGGCGAATGCAGGAAGAGAGAAAGAAGTCACGACCATATGAAGAGGAGGAGGACGAACGTAGGCGGAGGGAGAGGCGGGAGAGGGAGGCTGAGCGAGCCGCAGAGGCAGCAGAGCGAGATCAGCGAACACGAAGAAGAGACAAAGTCAGGAGGAGCGACGTGGAATCGAAGTCAAGAGGCAAGTTCGAAACCTTCATACAGGACGGTGGCTCGGATTCGGAAGCCGACGACCGCTATTACAGCAAATCCAAGCGGGATTCCCCACCCAAGAAGAGGAGTGGGGATGAAGGCAAGAAGAGGAGTGGAGATGAGCGGAAAAGAAGTGGGGATGAGCGAAGAAAGGATCGAGACGAACCTCGAAGGAGTAGCAAGCGCGAGGCGAAGGAGGCGTATGATGAACTCGAATACAAAGAATCCCTCGCTCGAGACCACATCAACAGATCCCGCGATGCAGTCGAGATACTCCCCCGCCGTCCAGAAGGACGCAACAGAGCAGCGTCTACTCTCGACTCAAGGGTACCTGCACCTCCTGTTGAAAAACGCTCATCCGGGCGCAGAAGTAGTCCCATCGGCAGATCTGGGAAAGACAGACGATCGCCTGAGGTTATGGAGTCACGAAGGCCGAGCATGCCCGGCCACTCGTCAGAATCGTCCAAAAACAAAAGCTATTTCGGCGCTTCGTCTTCTTCGAGGAAAGAATCGCACCGTTCGGCGACCTATCAGCCTTCACCTGAACCCAAGCAGCCGTCAATACGTCGGTCAGAAACGACGCCGATAGACCGAATGCGGCCAAGCAACCCCGTGCCTTCGAAGTCATCGAACCTAAAGAACATGAAGGCGCCCTCGGATACCAGCGACAGCAGTAGCGAGTCAGATTCCGAAGTGACCGAAGAGAACTATCCACCGCCAAGACCGGCGCCCCTCCAAAGAACGACTACATTTGGAATCTCCCCCCAAGAGGGGGCATATGTAATGGAACCGGAATCGTTTCAGTCACGCCCGAAAGAGAGCCGTCGAACAGCAGAGCGTCCATCTATGGGCTCTCGAGGAGGATCAACTAGGACGCCCCAAGTGGCACGTGCGATGTCGTCCGCATTCCCAGATGAGCGCCGCCCAGGTCTCGGTCGACACGAAACTGCTCGCGTTACACCATTGAAGACTCGAGAGTCTGGCCGTGGTGGTGAATTCTTTGGCGAATACTCTCCCCAATCTCCGAATGAAGATACTTTCAGGCGCTCTCCTAAAATGTCTGGCGAAGATGAGCGCCACGCCAGGTCCTATAATCCAAAGCAATATTCTCGACGGGGATCTGAAGAGCCGTATCGTGATGAATATCCGGGCTCTCACCGACCTCGTATGGGACGTAGCGAGTCGCAGCAGGTCCGGGTCTGATTCGCATAGGCCCATTTTTTGCCGGCAAACTTTCAAGGAAGCCTTGACAGCAAACGTATCCGCATCACGTGAATACGCTACCATCTTGACAGATCGCGTCTCCACGGCCTTATATGTTTGGACTCCGAGACTTGATCCGCATCTTTGCTCCGACAGAGGACGAAGCTATTAGGGTTTTGCGAATACCTTTTCGGCTTGCATCCACTCTGTGTATCACGAGTGTGATGCCACTACTTTACATAGAAGGAAAAGGATGATTTTCGAGGAAGGATGAGTTTTGTTCATACGCGGGTGCTATCACAGCAGCACATGCCATGACCACAGATTCGGAGGATTTGGGAAATCCTGCACCTTGATAGTATTCTGGTGTTGGGCTAGCCTTGTATTAGCTCAATTGAATGATATTTCCTCCACTTGGTGTTGTACGCCGTTGCACAAAAAATAAATAATGCGCTCTTGATTTTGTGCAGAATGAGCTGAGACGTCTCCTTAGACTCGCGACGTATTGATAGTTTTTTTACACCGTACAACGTTGAGGCTCATACTGACATTGATCTAGACTTCCTCAAGGTGCAATATTCGGGGGACGGAATGCTGGCCATGCGCGACCTATGTGTTGACCATCAGGGATCGAGTAACGACGCTTTGCCCCTTAGCATCCTCATTCTGAGAAGAACAGTAAATTCAAGACTTGGGTTCCTACTCGATGGATTTTCCGCCACTTTTGTGCCTCAAATCGCGCTCAAAGCTAAGGGTTCCTCACACTATGCTGCACTCGATCATATTGGTAAACACATAAACAGTCCTGCGACATCATATCCAGAATTTTCACATGGCTAGCATGCAAGCCTTCGGTAAGCTCTCCACAAATGAATAAATTTACAAGGACAACCGGAAACGACTGCTGGCATCGACGCCCGTCCCACAGACCTTGTCCTTCCCCAAAGACCTCAATGTTGAGGTCTCGACTCAACTATTGATTTCTCTCATGTCGCTAAATCCACTGTTGAGCAGTCTCACACCTGCGTACTGCTGGTTCCCTTCTCGTCCTGTCTTGCGACGACGAATCCTTAAGAATGAGGAGTGCATCATGAATATCCATACACGGTATTGACAGTGAACCTTAGCTGATAGGTCCGCTGTCTGCTCCACAATGACCAACGAAGGTCTTTTTCGCATCGACAATGAAATCCCATACACGCACAAAATGTCTCAGCGGGGGAGTCAACGGTCTCCATACCCATGGAAACTTGCTCATTATTTTTTAGCGTTCCTCGTTACTTGTGCTTGACCCTGTTTATTCGATTATGTCTGTGCAATCACCACCTTCTTCTTCCCTCTGCGCTGATTCACTCATTCGACATGTAGAAAACTACCTAGATGGCTCATCCACTCGCTTCAAGTCTATTGCATTATTGTGCGATTGTTTCAAAAATGCATTATTTATTCATCTAAGTCCACTCCATGCGAAATTCACGGTGCCCGAAAGTACGACGCAGAAACTGCTAACACAATACTCCACAATGAGATTCTCGTAATAGTTGGGCACGCTCACTACTACATCAATACACCGACAGCAGTCTGTCGATTCACCGCCAAAGATGTTTTCTCCATCCCATCTCCCCAAACCGTTATCGCATGCGTTGGAGCCATCAAGCTTCTCTGGGTCGAATACCCAAAAGCAACTCACCAATCCACCCCGGATCCCATCGCGTTCCATGTCTGTTAGGTCCCTTCTAGAAAATGCCCCTGTGGAAACTCCCCCGAACTCGAGGAACACTTCCTTTGGCGACAGCCAAGCAGCCGAAGCACCAGATACTCCTCTGCCAGATTTGGCCTCACTTTCCGTCAATGGCTCAGCGGTGGATATATCCGACGCAGAAGTGATTTCCCCGGGTGCGGCGCGATTGAATTCGGTGAGGCATCGAGACGACGCGAACGGTGACGACGAAGGCGTTTGGGCTGCTCTCGCTGCCGAAGCATCTCAACTCCTTCTAGCTAGGTTTACCAGACATCCCCTATACAACCCAGCGTCGGCCATCATTCAAGCAGATACGACTGCTGCCGGTGTGCAGTTGTCCTTCAACGAACCTCAGACACATGCGAACGGTGAGTACGAGGCCACCCTGGCCGCTGTCAGAGATGCATCCTCGAACGCCGCACCCATCGACTTTTCATTTGTAGCAGGTCAAGGCAAAGGAAAAGGCAAAAATCTCGAGTTCTACGATACTAGACCCACGGAGAATGGCAATATAAAAAAAGATGTGGCACAGATCAGTAATGCAGCCGACATTCTGCTTCAATTCAGGCACATCGGCGATAACCTAAATTTGGTATCTGAACTCCTAGGCCCCAGCCCTTCCAAGTGCAAAGTCTGCACGATCGAAAGGCTCTGTACCGACTGCCTTCAAGTCTCCTGGCGCCAGCGCGCACGCACCGTCTCTACCCCAACCGTGGTTGAGGACGAATCCGAAGACGAAGACCCTCGCCTCTCTACCGCTCGCAAAATAGGCTTCAGTACCTCCTGCCACGGCAATCACCTCCAGCATTCCGCTCACGAAGGCGACGCAGTATTCGACCTTCTGTCGCTTTCGTCGCGAGGCAACCAAAGATTCGGCTTCAATCATCAGAATCGCGAACTCCACGACGGAGAGAAAAAGTGCCGCCGCTGCGGCCTGGTCCAAGATCCCACTCGAGTCCGCTACGTGGAGGGCTATAGAAAGCTTGGGTATGAGAGGTTTGAGCGTGAGGATACAGTGTCGGTCGATGATGACGACGACAATGCTATGGATAGTCGACAGCATGGAAGGCATGGTAGTGCGGAGTATGGTGGTGAGGTTTCATCGCGACATCCAAAGCTGAGTCAGAAAACGATTGAGAGATTGGAGAGGGAGAAGCGGGAATGGAGGCCTGAGTCGAATACTTCCACAGCGACTTCTTCGGATACTTCTGTGACTGTTGCTGGCGTCATAGAGTCAATTCGGCCGCCATTGTACGCCGAGGAGTCGACCACTCCAGCCTCTGCCAACACCAGCACTGTCACCGATCCAGAAGCTACCGCAGAGCCAAACGCATCCACTTCGCCTCCTTCTTCGAGCCGACGTCTCACCTACAGAGACCAAAGGACCGGCGTGACATACCCCCTGGCCTCGGACTTCCTCAATCTCACGACGACAAGCTCATCGCCGCCGCCGTCTACGCGCCAAACGAGACCAAAGGAAGCGAAGCCGTCGCCTTTGAAGCAAGTTGAGACTGCTTTCGAGACCCACCCGCCGCCAATTAGGAGGGGCGGACCGGTCCGGACGACCACACGTGTCTCGAAGCCACATTCCAGCACGCAGAGCAGGCGTGGCACCAGGATGACCGCCTGGGCGCACGCTCGCCGCGCGGAATTCACACACGAGTGGGTCCGCCTGTCGGCGCCGATTCCCACACCGCTACAGGACCGAACGGGTAATGGTGCGGCGGCGAAAGCGCAAAGAGGCCCTTGGACGCCAAGGAAGCTGACAGGGATGGCCCCGCTGATGACGCCTCCCACGACTGGCCGCAAACGCAAAGCCGCGACCCAGGCCGTGGAGGTGGAGGAGGGGAAGGGGAAGAGGGAGACGGAGAGGAAAGGGAAGGGGGGGGCGAGCGCGATGCATAAGTAAAAGGCGCATCGTTTGTGATTTTCGGTAGGTTGATTTGTTTCGCTTTCAAAAGATGGTAGGACGGTCTGCACTTTGGACATCTCGGCGGTTCGAGTTGGTTTTGTTGCTGGCTTGTCTTCTGCTTTCCATTTGTTCGCTGGTTTGGAGGAGATTGTTTTTTGTGTGCGTCAACGTTAGTTCAGGTTAGAGATGATAGATACCCTAAAATAAGAACGTTGACGTGACTCATTCGACTCATCATTTGAATGCTTGATTGGATCGTTCTAGTGATCGCTACGAGATGCCTTTGTAGATGAAGCAGGTAGCATATGGCATACTGTCCTCTATATACCACTCATGACTCGACCTCTATCCGTACAGGTCTCACGATGGTTCAGACCAATCAACCTGATCTGTAATCGGTAAAATGCCCTCTTTTGTGTAGCTGACCTTGAGCCGTAGCCTCAGCTTTGCCGGTAACGCCTATCGTCACTATTAGCCCTCGTCAACCAAGCAAACTGACAGAATCACTCACCCCAGTAACAGCACTAACCCTCATCCCCTGCGTCACCTCTTCCCCCCCCTCCATTTCCGTCTTACTGACAGCATTCAACTGCAGCTTCTGACTCTTCGGCACCGCAGCTTGTAACCCAACCCCGCTAAATCTGCTGAAATTACTCGTATTACGAAAGCGGGCGAGGACTTGGGCCACGTCGGCACTGCGTTGGACTTGGATGGTGAGGAGCATGTCGTTCTTTTGGTAGGCGGTGTGTGTTTGTGCAGATGCCGAGGGTTGGGGAGGTGGTGTGGTCATGGAGCTGAAGAGGTCGTTGGAGGCGGAGGTGGATTGTTGAGGTGGTGGGGATGAGAGGCCGTTGGTAGGTGATTGGGAGGAGAAGAGGTCCATTATGCCGTTGTTGTTCGAGGAAGCTATTCGTGTAGGTGCTGAAGAGATAGAAGGGCCACCGCCTAGGATATCAGCGAGGAGATCAGCATTGTTTTGGGTGCCGTTTAAAGCAACATTCATGTCCGCAGCTGGAGGGTCAGAGCCACCCATCAGGTCAAGCAGCATATCTTGCTCGGTCTGCTTGGCTGGCTTTCTGGCTTTGGCGGCTGCTTTCTTCTGCTTAGGCGTGGCTTCGCCGAGCACTCGCTGCTCTTCACGGATTTCTGGGGGAGGCATGCGTTCGAGTACGCCTCGTCGGATGTCATCGTAGGCAAACAGATTGCCGTACTCGACGGCTCGTTGCTGTATTTCGATGCTCAAATCTGACGTGCGGTTGGACAAGAGGCGTCGTATTCGGTCTATTTGGGAGGGGTCCTTCAATCGTGAGGTGAGCTTCATTGCTGAGGTGATGATATATTCTGCGACAATCTGGGTAGAGTAGGCACTGCTAAGTATAGTCTCGAACAAGTCGACGACTTCGCTCTCTCTGACCTCTTTCACTAGTTCCTCCTCTTCATATTGTCCGCCACGGAGCAATGAATCGCCATACTCCCCAATGACCCACGTGCCTGCCAATGTCAAACCCTCCTGGGTGATATCGTCCTTCAGTCCAGCGTACAGCTTTTGCACCGAGTAGGTCTGGAGGTCTGGCGTTGTCGCTATGAGGCGTACAAAGGAAGACAGGATCTGCTCCTTCACGTAGTTGCCGGCTAACTTGAGCACTCGGAGCATAGTATCGACATGCCACCTCTTGTTGGGAGCGAAACGATCTGCTGCGACGCCAATTTGACTGGTCATGATTGGCTTAAACTCGTTATCCGCAACCTCCAAGAAGGCCAGCAACTCTCGAATCAGGACTCGGACGTTGCCCTCGTTGATGAGCGTAAAGCTCAAGTCTAGAGCTCTTCTCCGGATACTAATGTCCGGGTCGCGAAGACACTCGAGTATGGTATTTCTGTGCCGCTGTACCGCATTCGGCTCCACCGCAACGACCTTGATGAGTGTGTTCAAGGCCACGTATCTGATATTGTTGTCCTTGTTCGTCAAGAATTTTCCTAGAATGTTGACTCCCAGCACTCGCAAGCCTGAATCCGCTTCGATATCCAATATTGTCAAGACGGATTCGTAGAGAATGGAGTTTCCCACGTTCTTGGCCGAGTCGGTGTTGGTAGATACCTGCGCCAGGATGTCATTGATTTGCTCGCTTGTCCTGGGATCTCCCCGTCCTAACGTTCGAAGTAATCGGAGAATCTTGACTTGCAAGAAAGGGTCTGTGATGCCGTTCACGTCGTGTTCTGGTGCATAGCCCGAGCTGGCCAGTCCTTTCAGCGTCCGTACCAGACCACTGGTCAAAGGCCTAAACGTCTCAACGATGCCTTGTTCTCCACCCTCTGCTTCATCTTCCTCGCACATGCTTGTAACGAGAGTGAGACCGCAAAGCAGCACGCCATGGTTTCGATCCGATAACAGGAGCTTGGCTTTCTCGATGAAGTGCTCTTGAAGATCTGGGACTTTGCGGCATATCCGCATGGCACACAGGGCAGCTTTCCGACGTATATAGGGGTTGGCCGTGGAAAGAAGTGACTCCATTTGCTGGAACAGGTCTCTTGACATCTCGATTGACGCAATATTTCCAAGTGTGCAGAGGGCCAGGCCGACAACATATTGGTTGGAGTGATTGAGGTCGCTAGAGGAAATCTATTGTCAGCCAAAGCCGCCAGAAACGACACAATTGTATTATACTTCTGTAGAGAATTTGTGACAAGGGTCAAGACTTCTTGGTTCTCGTCTAATAACAGCATTGTCCCCAAATAACCCAGTCTCTTGTCAGCGAAGCGAGGAGAGGCCAGGAGCTTGAGGCATTCTATCTGGCCAAAGTGTGTCCGCTCTCCAAGTGTGAAAAGGTATAGTAGTTTCGCGACATTATTCCTCCTGTATTGTTGTCAGCTCCCCGCCTGCTCGAATCTATCATGCTCCAAACGAACCTGACGTTGTGGTCCCCACTCTCTTCCCTGAAGCTTGCTCGGATCGCAGCGCTCTCCTTCTGTACCACAGACCTCTCATCTGCAATAGTCTTTGAGGCGCGCACATTGCGAATGAACTGCTTCACTGTTCACAGGATTAGCCACGGCAGCTTAAGGCTTGATGAGGAGGTAAACTTGCAAGAGCTCATGGCGGCCTCATGGACCCCAATTCGGGGGAAGGGTCTGATACAGCTAGGTTCCTCGGGATCTCAGGTAGCACTCGGCAGTGTGGTAAGACTGTGCCATTCCTCTGTAGCAAGCAATGCTTCAATATCAGAATCGAGGTGTCTGGTCTGGCAATATTTGCCTAGTACGATTCAGCCCTACGAGCGTCAGGCGGCATGGTTCTGCGGAGTGAGCTTCGAACTTCCAAAAGCTTGAAACCTTTCAGCTCGGCGTTCTTCCATATTCGGTCTCATGTCAGCTGCCTAATCACCATCTGTCCATCATCCCGTTCTCCTGAAAAAAAATGCAGTGCGAGGGCACGAGGGGTCTCGTGTACTTATAAACACCAGTCTCCCCTTCCCGAAGCTTACTGAACCAGCTCAATGTTGCCACCGCTGTGGAAGCGTGTCCTTTCAGAGCTGTGTCCGAGTGGCCCTATTGCTTAATCGAGGTCTCTACGAGGTTTGGAAATCATATCATGGCCTCTTCCTCCTCGCCAGTTCAAAATGGTGGGCCTGATCATATCGTCCGTCCCCGTCCTGTCAAGCCCAGCAATCCTATGATCCTACGAGCCCAGTCCGAGGAAGGGAGCCTAAAACCCAACGGACACATCGATACAATAATGTCAGCAACCTCGAGGTATGCAGGACATCAAGTATTGATCGATGATATCTTGCTCAATTCTTAGCAGTGGCCGTTGCACTCCTCTCCCTGAGGATGCTCCTCCATCAGCCCAATTCATTTCGTCAGCTCGAAAGCAGGTCAGAGCACAGCAAAAGCACAGGATGTTTCCTACAGTGGAATATGCGGCCAGGGTGTCACACTTCGATCCGAGAAGCGAATATCGAGACTTCAGAGGCTTCTTCGTTCTGTTCTGGATCGGACTTGCTGTCATGGTCATCACGACTATGTTGAGGAATATCAAAGACACGGGATATCCTCTGAGGCATCAGATGTTCGATCTCCTTACTACGAAAACGTGGGAGCTTGGTCTCAGTGACGGAGCAATGGTCCTAAGTACGGGCGTAAGCGTGCCATTCCAGATGCTATGCCGCAGAAGCAAAGGATGGTTAAGATGGGAGAATATGGGAATGCCAATACAGAGTGTCTTTCAACTCGGTTGGTTGTTGCTATGGGTCAAGTATGCAGGATCAAAATTTGCGAGAAATACGTGCTGACCAGAACAGTTGGCCTTTCATATTCAACTGGACCTGGACCGCCCAAGTCTTCTTCACCCTGCACACGCTTGTTCTACTAATGAAGATGCACTCCTACACTTTCTATAACGGTCATCTAAGTACCACTGAGCACCGGCTTTCTGCTCTTGACAATCCCGAGAGTGCTTCGACTGCCGCAGCTGTACGATATCCTAGTCCGGGCACACAACTCAACGAGGTGGACAAAGCAGTAGAGGACAAAAAGAATGAGGATGAGAAAGAAACACTAACGCAGCTACGCGAAGATCTTGCTCTTGAACTGGTTTCTCCCCTAGGCCAAGTCACGTACCCCAACAATCTATCCATGATGAATTATGTCGATTACATACTATGTCCAACCCTCTGCTACGAACTGGAATATCCCAGAACGTCGAAGATAAATTGGATGGAGCTCTTTTACAAGACTCTTGCAGTCTTTGGCTGCATATTCCTTTTGACTCTCATCAGCGAAGAATTCATTGTTCCTGTACTACGTGACTCAGCGGTACGACTGGAAGGAATCGATAGCTGGTCTGATATGGGTCTCATCCTTGGAGAGACTATCAGCCAGCTTCTGTTTCCGTTCATGATGACTTTCTTGATTTGTTTCCTCGTCATCTTCGAGTATGTTCTGGGTGCGTTTGCAGAGATTACTTGCTTTGCTGATCGACACTTCTATTCGGACTGGTGGAACTCTAGCGATTGGTACGTTCTGGTGGCGTATCAGGTCGTTTCTATGCTGACCATAATCAAGGTTTGAATTTTCTCGAGAGTGGAATATACCAGTCCATCACTTCCTCCGTCGTCATGTCTACGGAGCCTCAAGACCATACGTGTCACGCAATACAGCAACACTGATCACGTTCCTCGTGAGTGCTCTCGGCCATGAACTAGTCATGGGTTGCATCACGAAGAAGCTACGAGGATATGGATTCGCAGCGCAGATGTCACAGTTGCCCATAGTGGCAGTGCAACGGATAAAGGTCGTCCGAAGTCGAAAGCTACTCAATGTGAGTGTACTCACAGACCTTTTTAACATTTCAAGTATCTGGTTAACATTGCTGACGATAATCTAGAACGTACTTTTTTGGTGCTCCATGATCCTCGGTCTTTCTATGGTAAGGCTATACTTTTGGTTCTTGTCCTTCACATAAGCTGATTCGACTCCCAGATGTGTGCCCTGTATGTTCTTGTATGATAGCGTGAAGGGAAGGCAAGGATTGCGAGGGGTCTGAAGCGTTGAATAGCATCTGGTCGGAGCCTGGAGCATAAAACCTCTGGCGTGTTCTCCCTGATACCCATCTTGAGCTCCATTGGAAATGGACGTACTTTAGAGTGTAAAAATATGACGATGACGATGTTAACGTAACAGCCGATGATGTGTTATTATACTCTGTTTCCTTTGAGTGATGGAAAAGCAAGGCTGACACGCAGCATTAATGCTGGTTGCTTCCAGAAGCGCAAGGTTTGGAAGGATTCGCTTGATGACAAAATTTATGCTCGACGAGCAAAACACTTGACTAGATAGTAACACCAAGTCCACGACACGATTTATACAGTCAAAGTACCCTTTCCTCAACGTGGCTTTCTCACTCATAAGTGAGAGTCTCACACTGGCTACCTCGCAACTACAGTCTCTATATATGAGCTTGCCCCCCTCGTTCCAATCCTATCTCGAGTCAACCTCCCAATACCTCCGACGCAACCTACCCCACCAGGCTCCTCCTCCACCCCCAGCCTCAGCTTTAGAAAAGGCCATTGCTCTACTCACTAGCGTCGATTCCACTACTCTTGCCACAGCATTACTCCCACTACTCGCCCTCCTTTTCTTTATGAGCCGCAGCTTCTGGGGTGGAGGGCGCTACTCCCCCTTCGCCCACGCCGGCGGCCCTCCCCCACGTGTTGAGCCGGAAGACTACCAATACATCGTCGATGACGACCTAGACGCTAGAACTTATGGCGGGCAACGACATAACAGCTACGGCTTCCCGCCACCTCACCGCCACCCAGGCAGAGTGGAACCTCCGGATCTCGAACCGGATATTCTCATCTTGAAGCACAAAGGCGCTACCTATCCCCTCCACTTCCAAGCGTTCGATATCTCAGAAGGCCATCTCAAAGTTGGCGAGCTCCGCCGCACTGCGGCAAAGGAGCTGAAGGTGGATGATCCATGGCGGGTGAAATTGCTATACAAAGGCAAACGTCTCCGTGAAGACCGCCAGGCTTGCAAAGAAGAAGGCTTGAAGCAGAATAGTGAACTCCTTTGTGTCGTCTCCTCAGACCCTTACCCACGAGATGATGGCAATGAATCAAGCTCCAGTGCCTCTTCAGATATGATAGCGAATGGACTCGACCTCGGCCCTCGCGTCGATGTTGACGGGACTATTATAGATCGCGGCGAGCCTCGGAAACGCAAAGGTCACCGCGGCGGCCGCAAAAAGAAGACTCGAGACTCGCCTACCACCTCCCCTAGGGACTCAGGCTACCTCGCGCCCCCAAACGGAGTTCCCTCGTCCACTTCCCGCAATCAATCCCCTGGCCCTCGCCGTGTCCCATCTCCAGCACCGCCTCAGCCAACCCAACCACCCAAGAAGCCCTCAACGCCCGCCGAAGCCCTTGCTATAATCGCCGATACTTTCCATAGCACTTTCCTACCGCAAGTACATAATTTCATGCAGCACCCGCCAAGGGATGAGAAGAGCAGGGATTTCGAGTACAAGAAGCTGAGCGAGACGATTTTGACACAGATCATAATGAAATTGGATGGGGTGGAGACGGAAGGGAATGAAGGATTGAGGGCGAAGAGGAAGGAGTTGGTAAGGGAGACGCAGGGTTGGTTGAATGATTTGGATCGGATGATGGGGAAAAGGTGATTGGAGAGAGAGCAGTGCGGATGACAGTCCAAGTTTGTGAATAGAGAGGAGAGCCTGGGACGGACCTTTGAGGTTGAGAACTTTGGCCATGTCCTCTGGCTTCTTCAAAAGCCAAGATCAGAAAGACAGCGGCTTTCTGTACCTTCTCTGCATCATCTTACATACGGCCAGGCGTATCTGGCAAGGTCGAAATAGATATATGATTGAATTCTGCTGTGCTCCTTGCTCAAGGACTATCGAACGTCTAACGCCCATACACCATGCTCAGAGAGTTGTGATGCCCCATATATATACCATCCATCAAATAAAGAAAGCCTTGCTCCCCTCCACCAGCCCCTGTCCAGCATTGGCAATCGCCACCCAAATTGGGGCGAACCTTCTCGCTTCGTCCAGTGCTGGTATGACACCAGGCTCGTTGGCGTCACTCCATAGACAAACTACTCGACCGTCCAGCCCATCTCCTTCGTCGCCATCACCGGCTTCCCACCTTACTGTGACGTCGATTTCCTTCTCCCACGTACGACTCCACCATCGCAATTCTGTGGCTCCATGCTCAGAAGCTTTTCGGAGTCGAGAATGTTCATCGGCGCCAGCGACGGTGAAGTCGGATATTGGGCGGTTGAAGAGGATCTTGCATGCTCTTGTTTCTAGACCAGAGACTCGAAAGCGCGCCGAAGTGGCCCCGTCTGGAGCGCGAGTTGCGTTGAAGGTAAGCCAATCCCCATATCCGATCTCCGGAGGGATATCTGGGTGAGTGTTGGGTACGACTCGTGGAGGCAGACCGTACCAGCTGCATTCTGTGAGGTCTCGACGGCGCTTGCTTGGTGTACATGACGGTGTTTGGCCTGCAGAGCTGGGTAAGGAGGCTATGGCATCTTTGAGGAAGGGCCCAGTTTCCGGGTCGATGCCGATTAGGGAAACCGTGTTAATACCAGAGTCTAGATCGACTTCTTGTACGAAATACAATTTCAAGCGGTTGTTGGCGGAGAACGGGAAGGCTGTCAGATTATAGATTGTTGTCCCAGCGAAGACTAGCATAAGAAATAGGGGTATGTGGTAGGTGTAGCGATGGAGGAAAGGCCCCAGAGGTGCAAAGAGCAGGACGCTTAGGATAGCAATACCAATGTAGAGAAAGAGAGGCGAATTTCCGTCTGCGAGCGTCTGGTTCGTTGCTGCAGTGGCGAGCAGGGAAAGTTGGCCAAGAAGAATGAGGGGGAAAGGGGCAAGGATGAGGAATTCAAGGAGCCAAAGACTTGAAGGAAGGGCATGAGACCAAGGTTGTTCAAGACCGTAGACTTGGCGCTGGTGTTTGGCCTTTGGTGACTCGTCATCTTCAGCCGCGGGACGGTGAGGTGAGGTGTGGCTCTTTTTGAAGGTCCTTGGCCCGGCACCACGCAAGAGAGACGTAGTCTCAGTCGGGTCATCATTATCTTCGCCAGCTTCTGGGTTGTTGTTCGGTACATCTTCCTCTTCGGAAGGAGCCATGAGCCGAGCACTTGAAATACTCCCATGTCTCGACCTCTCGGTTGGGTGTTCTGCTGGCATTGTGCCCTCGATCTCATCAGCATATGCAGACTTCCGAGGTAGGCTGAATTGCTCGAGGAAGGCTACTGCCGTTGCCAAAAAGATACAAGCGAAATAAAAAACCATTGGATAACCACCAGCAAGTTTGGGGTTCCTCTCGAAGACGGTGATCACAATCAGGATAAGCCATCCCACTATGAAGGCCCAAAGCAGGTTGTAGGCTCTTTGAAACGCTGTAGGTCTAAAAAAGTCCGCAGTCCGGGTGCAGAACCACGCAACGAATACCCATGCAGATATCATCATGCTCCAGACCGAGTATTGACTGCTGGATAAGATGTATGGGTTAACGTCCGAGACAAGGAAGGCCAACCCAATAATTGCCGCGGTAGCAAGAACAAAGGCAATGGGCCATCTGAAAACGCCGCGCCAGCCTTTGGTTGGGACTGAATCATCGCCTTCAGCATGATGGTGGTGTTTATAGGAAGTGAAAAGGTACAGCTTGTCGACCTTATAGAGAATAGCTCCGATGATAATCAGGAACAAGGGGGCAACGACCAATAGTGTGACAGAAAGGGCGAATAGCGTCCGAAGTCTGAACACTGCCATTGCGTTACCGAAGAGATCGAACCAGACACCAGAAGATCCTTTGCCACTTGCGACTTTCCCTTTCTCGGGATCCTTCCCCTCAAAGGTTGTACTTGTATCGGAAGTTAGTCCCTGCATGGTGGACAAGGCGGCAGAGAGCATATGATGCAACGAGGCCTTGCTTGTATGTCTCGTGTCATCTTGGGAAGTATGATATCGAGCCCTCGGTTCCATGAAAGCAACGTCGAGTCCGCGCATTCCATATTCTTTGGTGAAGACGCTGTAGTCGGTGTCGCTCCTAATGACACCCCTCTTGAAAGCATCTCCACTCACAACCGATCCGAACGGATACTTGCTACTTTGATAATATCTAGTGATTTCAGTGTCTGTGCTCCGGAACAGGGTAGCGCGACCACCTGCCCCAGCCCCCTCGAGATTGAGAAAAGTATGAGGAAACTTGGAAATCGGATGGACTCCAAAGGCTAGCGCTCCATTGAGATAATCCTCTTCGCCGTTGTTCAGAAGGGCGACAACCCCTTTCTTAGGTGTCTGCCCCTTCGATGAAAAGTACTTGATGAGTTGAAGGACGGAGATCACCCCGACACCATCATCAGTAGCACCGAAGCCAATGGAGACGCTGTCATAGTGAGCGTTGACGAGAACGCCCCCTTTGCCCTTGGGCTTCTTATTGGTCAAGAACCAATCGTCTGGATCGTCCTCGGAGCCGCGTATGTAGACAATAATGTTTGTGCCCTCAAAGTAAACACTTGGCACTGGGGCGTTGCCTTTTTGATCGAATTGAAACGACACATTGGATACATTATCAGAGAAAATCGCAACGGGAGCACTTTCTAAGGATTCATGCACATCCTCAAGAGTGCCACCAGACGAAGGATACGAGACCAGAGGAACGCCATTTTCTGTTACAATGGCTGTGATCCTTTCGAGAAGCCAATCGCGGATGTAATCGTTCCGTCGACTGTTGAAGGGATGAAAGCCATTGCTGAGAGTCTGGAGATCCAGCCAGGCTTCTGTAAGGTTGGTCCCAGCCAAATGTCTAGGCGCTTCCGGCACGGTATGATGGACGACGAGAAGGGAAACAATCAATGCAACATATACGAGGGATGTGATGATAGTGACAGGCAAAGGTGTGAAGGCAACAGGGTTATGAAAGATGTTCTTCATTGTTGGTGTAGGGAGTCACGAGGATTATGCTGCGAGGAGGACATCCATGCGGAGACTCGGCTAATGAACGTTGTTGACTCGAAAGACGATGAGTTGCGTATCTTCCAATCCCAGGGATTTGGTAGGCAGCGAATAGGATGTAGGCTCAGCGTCGTCGGTATATTTTCTAGTTGATACCGTATCCACGACAACTCGAACCCTTGTCGATTTCTTGCATTGCGGGGTTTTCACGAACTCAAAGTTAAAAACCCCCACCTCAACCGTGTGAACGTGCCTCCTGCCTTCCACTTTCAATAGGTAATCAGTAACACCACTTCGAAGATGGAGCGACCTCGAATACTAGATATCTTCCAAAATTGGACAGAATTCTCGCCTGTCAATCTCCCAGACTGTTGCTCATCGCTCTCCGTATCGCTCATAGAGCATTTAGCTTCACTACTGCCACCGCATCCAGCACTGATACTATCTATTGGCAGTGGCACTGGACTTCTAGAAGCCTTGCTTCTTCACTAACGGCCCACACTGGACCTCAAGGTAGTCGAGGTCCCGACAACTAAGAACAAATACATGCCAATTGACAGGATTGAGATTGTGAACGGATACCGCGACCTTTGCAATTTAGCAGTAGATGCAAGTGCCTGGCTGTTCATTTATCCCCGAAATGCATGGCTTCTTCAGAAGTACGGTCAGGCTGTCGGAGGCCAAAAGTGCAAACTCATCATTTGGATCGGGCCGAGGGCAGACCTTCTCGAGCATAAGAATGAATTCTTCGGTGAAATGTGGATAAAGGAAGACTTCGAAGAATCGAAGAATGCGGTCTCAAAGACTACGAGGTTATGGCACTGTGGAGGAGGGATCCACTTGACAAAGCTGGTTCGAGGGCCACGAGGGACGATCCCTCAGCGATTCTGTAGAGTAGAGTAACTTACATGTATATAGGAACATCGCAATAGACATTACTACCCCTTTACCTACATACACGACTCCTTAGCTGTATTGACAGGTCTTCGACTTTACCTCAGCACCTGCATCCATAGTTCATTGCATCTCAACCTGTATTTGCACTGGCGCTCGTAATGCAATCAATTTGGTGCTGTTTGCCTAACTGCTTCGAGGTCCTCCGCCTTATCGGGCGCTAGGGCTGATCATCGGCCCGACTAGCGCACTTTTGCCGAAAGCACACAAACCTCAGTTGCGCATTCATCAACAACTTCTCGAACATCAACCTGCCTGTAACGTCAAGGGCAACCTAACCTCAACAGTGTTGTCCCCCCCCCACACCCGCTCCATCGAACGAGCTTCCCAGGATGTCGAGTTTCGATGCCGTCGTATGTGAATCCTTCTACCGATCAAAACCCACATGGAAAGCAGCGACTAGGAAGATTTATGACTGACGGCGTTCACTTTAGGTCGTCATCGATGGCAAGGGTCATCTTCTGGGTCGCTTGGCCAGTACCGTGGCTAAGCAGCTGCTCAACGGGCAGAGGATCGTCGTCGTTCGATGCGAAGCTCTCAACATCTCCGGCGAATTCTTCCGTGCAAAACGTACGTTCTACCTACATTGACTGTACCTACGAATGAAGGTTACTCGTACACTGTGGGGGATAGTGGATGAAGACGAGTCTTGGACGTGCGAAGGCTGACACAACTGGCTGCTTACAGTAAAGTACCTGGCCTACCTCCGCAAGATGACTCGTTACAATCCCACTCGAGGAGGTAAGATATCTCCTGTGCTTGGGCCTCCTAATTAGGACTTTCAGAGACATTGAGGTTGATGCTGACTCGTCGTTGAACAGGTCCATTCCATTTTCGCGCCCCTTCCCGTATCTTCTACAAGACGGTACGCGGTATGATTCCCCACAAGACAGCTCGCGGCGCTGCTGCTATGGAACGTCTAAAGGTGTTCGAGGGTGTTCCCCCACCATACGACAAGAAGAAGCGCATGGTCGTACCACAAGCGCTGAGGGTATTGAGGCTGAAGCCTGGGAGGAAGTACTGCACCGTTGGCAGACTGAGTCACGAAGTTGGATGGAAATACAAGGACGTCGTTGAAAGGTATGTGGATATATTCGAAAGCTCGAATGCTCTTATATGGGCAAATGGTCATTCGGTTCGGAGATTGGCTGACATTCGTTCATAGATTGGAAGAGCGGAGAAAGGTCAAAGGGGCTGCATACTACGAGCGAAAGAAGGCAGCGAGAAGGCAACTATCGGAGGCGCAAAAAAACGCGAAAGTGGATGACAAGACCAAGGCCCAGCTTGCTGAGTTCGGCTACTAGCCAGACAACGGTTGTTCAAGGCTTGAAGCGCAGGGTACAGAGAGATCGTACCAGCCAGCTCGCCTATTTGGACTTTAGCAGGCATCAATTGATGTAATAGCAGGAAGGTTCTACGTGTAGCGAGCCAGTACGGTTGCATTGAGCTACAACCCTCCAGACAATTCTTTGTGATCAATTTGACAATATTCAAAGTAAACAGCTTGGTTGACTTTATACACTTGATGTTTGTTGCATGCTCTTCGGAGTGTCCTGGAGGGAGTTGACCCGCGTAGGCGCGAATTTACCCCACACATCGCCTCGGGTCGACGTTGGTCTATTCTGGACAATGTAGCTTTCCTTGCTTTTCAGAGTTCCACAATGAATTTAAAACTTCAATACTTAGAATAGCAGCATGTCTGATGCCCAAACTCGGCTCTCGAAGCTAGCATCTCACTTTCTTCCCTCTACCACTGCCACAGGCGCGGAATATCAACACCGTCACAATATACACACACTCTCTCCGACCTTCTTTCTACCTCGAGCAGCTGCAGTAGAGCCAGATGTATAGACGTCCCATCTGAAATACAGTCTTACAGCAATTGACTGAGTAAGCGTACAGGCGGAAGCCATCTATCATGTTACTGCCAATGGTAAAATCTTGCGGCGTTCATACCAAGAGGCGGCGGACCGGGCAAGAGGGCTAGCATACTACATCAAAAAGCATAGCTACAAGAAAGTGGGAATCCTATGTCCGAATACACCGGCGTTCTTGGAGTCCATATTCGGCATTGCGGCCGCTGGAGCAGTCAATGTCGGCGTCAACTACCGATTGAAGCACGAAGACATCACCTATATATTTGAACACGCTGATGCTGAAGCAATAATTGTTGATGTCGAGTTTCTCCCTCTGCTCGACGGCTTTAGAAAAGCAAATCCAAGGATTCCTCTGATCGTCGACGCTGATACAGACGCAACAGAGGGCGAGCTCAGTGGTCAATTCGACGAAGCGGTGCTGGAAGGCCTACAGTATGACTCACAGTACGGCGAGAGAGGATGGGAAGGTTTGGAGGTACAATCAGAGAATGAGGAAGATATCATTGCACTGGCTTACACGAGTGGAACCACAGCAAAACCAAAGGGGGTCGAGTTTACACATCGAGGCTGCTATTTGGGTGCAATGGCGAACGTGGTCGAGTCCGGACTCAATTACCATACTGGGCGATGTCGGTATCTTTGGACTCTGCCAATGTTCCATGCGATGGGTTGGACGTTTCCATGGGCCGTAACTGCTGTTAGAGGCACGCATTATTGTCTAAGAAAGATCGACTACCCTGAGATGTGGCGACTCCTGAAAGACGAACACATCACGCACTACTGCGCTGCTCCTACAGTGAACACCTTATTGTGCGCAGCTGGAGAAGCTGAACGGCTACCTGATCCAGTACATGTGACTGTTGCTGCGAGTCCGCCAACGCCGCATTTGTTTGAGCAGATGACCAATCTGAATCTGCATCCTGTGCATGTCTATGGACTTACAGAAACCTACGGGCCAATCACCAAAGGCTATCATATGCCGGCCTGGGAGTTACTTCCGAAGACTGAGAAGTATCAGAAGATGGCTCGGCAAGGTCACGGTTTCCTCACCAGCTTGCCAATACGGGTCATAAAAACCGACGTTCCAGAAGGGACCATAATCGACGTGGAAAAGAATGGTAAAGAAATAGGTGAAATCATATGCATAGGCAATATCTGCGCGAAAGGCTACTACAAGGATTCCGAAGCCACGAAGAAGCTATTTCTAGGCGGATTCCTACATACAGGAGACTTGGCTGTTATGCATCCGGATGGAGCAGCGCAAATTTTGGATAGGGCGAAAGATATCATCATTAGTGGTATGAGCTGACAATAGCAGCTTGCATGGTCATATTCCCATTGCTAACTTCGCTTGTAGGGGGTGAGAACATCTCATCAGTGGCTTTGGAGAGTATGCTAGCCACGCATCCCGACATCCTTGAAGCAGCAGTGGTCGCTGTAGCAGACTCTCATTGGGGCGAAAGACCAAAGGCTTTCATCACAGCCCAGGTAGGCAAGCACCTCAAGGGTGGAGATGTTATTGAATGGGCAAAGCACAAGAGTGGCATTAGCAGGTTCATGGTGCCTAGGGAGGTCGAGATAGTGGGTGAACTGCCTAAAACCAGTACCGGAAAGCTGAAGAAGAATGTCCTCCGACAATGGGCGAAAGGGGTGGATCGAAGTCTCGTGACTTGATGCAGCTGCAAGGTGAGATCAGGGGGTTGCAGCGCAGAAGGCCAGACTTGATCTTTGATAGACCTGTACCTATTGAGCAAGAGATCTGAAAGCTAGCGATTGATTTAGGCTGCGTTTGTTCGAAATCCGAGCCAGTGTTATTCCTTTGTTTGAAGTGAGATCGCTGTTCGGGTAGGACTGCAGGACAAGACCCGAGCGACACCCCTCCACGAAGGCGTCTTGCTTGGCGCTTCATCACCTGCGAGGCTGAGATGGCAACCACCATCCTTTCTTCATTCCTTATTTACTCTATGACCAGTAACCTTGACAAGCTTTGCTGAACTGAATCCTTCATTCGTTCTATCACATCCACCACAATCAGTCCCTCCCTTTGTTGGACAGCGACGTCGCTGCGAGGGTGACACAGTGTTTGACGACCTACGGAACCAGGCGCTTACGATTCCGGAATTGACTGCGGTCCTTTTCGTTCTACGTGCTACACTATCCTGACTAGATAGGACCCGTTGTACTCCGCTCAACATTCGAGATCTCCAAGTACACTTAAGAAATGCAAAGCTGTCACTGCTGGACTTCGCTACCGCAACGAACACGCTTTCGCCGACCTTGCTGAACGCTCGAACCTCCCCGTATTGAATACCCATATCCCATCCTCATCAATATTATACCCAAAATTTCCTCCCCTAAGTGCACCAAATGCTATCTGAAGAAGGGGCATCCTCTACAACACCCTCTCTGCTCACGAACGGAATTCTTGACATAACAAGCCCTTCGAACCCACTTGCTCTCTCCATTTCGAACTCCCCCCAACGAGGCGTCTCTTCCTTCTTCATACAAGAAATATACTCTCACGATTCCGACACGATGGTTCGATCACGACCCGACATGCTGGACAGCATGTCTACGTCTGCCTCGTCATCCTCCAGCTCGCCCGAGCGCGCTGCTTATGATGATGATACCGATTTTTTCACAGCCCAGCGGAATGACTCGGAGTCTTCAATCGGCGTGGCATCGCTGCGGGACATGACCATGTCTCCGTCTCGCGAACGAGAGTATCGTGTGTCACCCATTAGCCGTCTCCCTCCAGAGCTCTTAATTGGAGTATTCACCAAATTAAGCTCGAGCATGGACCTAAGAAGCTGCATGCTGGTCTCAAGAACGTGGTCAAGGAACAGTGTGGATTTACTATGGCATCGTCCACTGTGCAACACATGGCAAAACCTCGAGAGCGTCATCAAATCGATCCGAGAACCTGGCGGCTACTACCCCTATCATGCTCTCGTTAAGAGGTTGAATTTATCAAACCTGAACGACAGAGTCAATAACGGGACCGTGAAGCCATTCATGCACTGTAACAGGATTGAGAGGTTGACGTTGACTGGCTGTGTCCAATTGACGGATGAGGGAGTGTGCTCACTGATCTACGGAAGCAGAAGTCTTCTGGCGCTGGACATTACTGGGCTGGACTCGATCACCGACCATACCCTAAGGGCTGTGTCTGAAAATTGTGGACGGCTACAGGGACTGAATATAACCGACTGCTCCAAGGTGACGGACGACTCGCTAGTAGAGGTCGCCGAGCACTGCCATTTTCTCAAAAGGCTCAAACTCAACAATTGCTCTTTAGTGACGAATGAGTCGATCATGGCTGTTGCGCACCATTGCCCATACATGCTTGAAATCGATCTTCACAATTGCAGACAGGTTAGCAATGAATCGATCACGGCTTTGATCTCGCGTGGGAGGCAGCTTCGAGAGCTTCGTGTGGGACATTGTCATCTGCTGACAGACGCTGCCTTTTTGGACCTGCCTAAGAATCTGTCTTTTGAAAGCCTTCGGATCTTAGATCTCACTGCTTGCCACCATCTTCATGATGAGGCTGTTGAGAGAATCATTGAGACTTCCCCTCGACTTCGGAATCTAGTTCTTGCAAAGTGCAGGGAAATCACAGACCGATCTGTTATGGCAATCACGAAGCTGGGAAAGAACTTACACTACATTCATCTCGGCCACTGTGCGCAGATCACGGATACTGCTGTTGTACAGCTTGTCAAAATGTGCAACAGAATCAGGTATATTGATCTAGCCTGCTGCCATCGTCTCACGGATACAAGCGTGAAACAACTAGCTACGCTCCCAAAGCTTCGAAGAATTGGCCTCGTAAAGTGTCAGTCGATCACGGACAAAAGTATCCTGGCTTTGGCGAAGGCGAATGTTGAGCCAAGAGCAAAGCCTCTGACTCAAAGCCTTCTTGAGAGGGTGCACTTGAGTTACTGCATCAATCTTACGCTACAGGTAGACAAATCCTCCATGTTGGTGTGGACGTTGCTAATCTTCTAAATAGGGCATCCATGCACTACTGAACCAGTGTCCAAAGCTTACACACCTTAGCTTGACCGGCGTGCAAGCTTTCTACTTGCGAGAAGATCTTATCAGCTTCTGCAGAGAAGCGCCACCAGGTATGGTTTCTTTATTACTCCTAGAGTAACATACCACAACTGCTAATACCAAGAAAGAGTTCACGGAACATCAGCGCCACGTGTTTTGCGTGTTCTCGGGCGAAGGAGTCAATCGACTTCGGAATTACCTGAACGAAAGCCCAGAAACCCTTTACGATACAGAAGGAACAATGTACGACGACCGTGAAGGAGAGGACATGGATACCGATCATCAGGTCGTAGGGCTAATGAATGCGACCGGCTTGAACGATGACGACGACGACGACATGGATGAGGCAGATGGCGGTGATGGAAGTCAGTACGAACTAGAGGGCGATCGATGAAACACCTGCCATTGGAAGGTTCAGCACGATTTTGCAAGAGCAGTCATGAAGCAGAGACAGGCAGCTAATGTACTCATATGCTCGACAGAAGCATATGCAGCATTGATGCAGGACTATTCTATTCTTTTACGCCATTCCTTGAGAAGACCAAGTTGCGCACAGCAGCAGAGGCTGTGCAAGAGCACGGTACAGGCATTTCAACATTCAAAGATACCCCTACAAGTTGTACACATAACATGGTGGAGAAGGCAATACGGTGTAAGATACAAGCATGGGTGGCGTTACATCGTTCTTCCATCAAGCGCAACATTTACTTCCGTTTTGTCTAGTATAAATACCACCATTTCAATAGCTTCGAAAAGACATACCTCTGACATTGAGGAAGCCTTGAACCTCACGGAAGCATCGTCTGCTATGTCCAACAAGAATTAGGCCGCTATGAGATCGCCACTACCTGCCCTCCCCCCGTGTCTCCTATCGTTGCGATCTTTCCCTCCCGTTCGCTATCCTGCGAATCGCCCTCATCATCTTGATCTTCTCTATGCATTCCAAAGAACAACAGCCCCTTCATTCTCCCACATTCTCCCCACTCGCAATCCCTTCTTGAAACATCCTCTCCTGGTGACGAATGGGTCAGGAACTGGGGAAATCAGGACTCCAAAACTGAGCACCGTCACGGTCAGTGGCTGTGACTTTGTCCACGTACAGTGTTGGTGTTGAGGTTCCCGATGGAATTGGGGTCTGGGAATTTTTTTTGTTTTTGGATTCGTAGAGAGAGAGAGAGAGAGAGAGGCATGAATGAGGCTTTTTCCAGTTAAGGTAGCTTATTGATTGCTCACCGGCTGCAAAGTATGATGACTAACTAAGGTACCTCGCTCCTCGTGCATTATTTGGGGGCGAAGCCTCTTTGATTTCGGTTGATGTGCTATGGCTATTGGTTGCTAAGATAGATCCAAACGACGGCTTGGTGGCTTTTTCGTGTCGTTTTTTGGGTTATGTGAGCAAGATTGGTTTGATGTGTTCACTTATGGATGGATTGCAAGACTCGCTAGCGTATGATGGCTTTTTCATGCTTTTTTTGGGTGACGTGGCGAGGTGGTTTGACTGGTAGATGTGGATTGCAATGACCCAAACGCATGGTGGGTTTCCCATGGAATCCATGCTTTGCAAGATGATTTGATTGTAGCTATGTCTGACGGTACCTGTGATTGAGGGTAGCTATGGATTGCAAAGACTCAAAACGCATGATCGCTTTTAATGTAGTTCTTGCTATGAAGCAAGATGATATTCACGCATATTTCTGGATTGCAAAGAGCAACCAAAATCTACTTCTTCGAGTATTGATCCCCAGGGAAACTGTCATACTGCCGTACCAATCCAGAATACCATCGCCTTCTCCTGCAACGCAACACTTAGCTTCCACATCTCGTGACGGTCCGGTAGCCACCCAGATCGAGGTTTCGACTTACCTCTCCTTGTTCGGTGGTCCGAAGCCTTCGAAAACTCGTGGCTGTAAGATCTCGCCATCCAACTCGGAGTCGTTCTGCAATGGGTCCTCGCGGGCTTCGTTGGCGACGTTTTCCTCCTCGTCCTGGATCTGGCCAAGGCCAGTCCAGCTGGCGATGGTGTCGTCAATCATGCTAGAAGTATCGCGGCTCTCGTCGTTATCTGAATCAGAATGGTCGTAGAAGCATGGGTTTTCTGGCGTGCAAAGGGTCGATTGCCGGGAGAACCTCTCATGGTATTCATCGTAGGGACGTCCAGTCAGAGTATATGAGGACGTAGAGAAGGGGTCGGCGACCTCTTCCTCCGACGAGCTCGTGAAGGGGTCTTCCTGCAACGATGGCCTGTGATCGTTGAAGCTGCCGTCATCTGCTAGGGATGGTATCGATGTTGGTGGAGAGAGGGGCAGTGCAGGCAGTGGCTTGCGGGAGGAGACGCGAGGTGGCAATGTAAAGCCGGGACCAGAGGTGCTGGAAGAAGGAGGCGTTTGCACTGCTGGCTGCAGGTTGCTGGTGAAGCCTGCTCCGCCTCCTGGCTCTGTTGTATGAGAGCCTGAATACTGACCTAGAAGCGGTGAAGCAAGACACTGCAAACTGGCATCCCATCCAGGCCCAAAGCGCAACCCAGCCGAAAGCCCATTCAAACATGGCCTCCTCTGACCAGCTGACCTTGGCGCCACGCCCAATTTCTTTGACCCCTTCTCGCCCAGCGCAATCCGCAAATTGAATTCCACCCTCGTTCGCTCCAGCGTCCATTCTCCACAGTTTAGTCCTACTTCCAGCATTCGAGCAGCGTCATCTTGAGCGCCTTCGTCTTGTGCTTGGAAGAGCACGTATCGAATACTCTCCTGTTGCCCGTCGACTGACTCGAAACACTGTAAACAGGCCTGCCAGCTTCTCCGGGCATTCTTCCATTCTCCCAGCTCGGCTTGGGCGAGACCGAGACCAAACCATCCCACTGCACTGGTGGGGTCATTCTCCACGGCTTCTTTGAATACTTGATAGGCAAGGTAGTACTCTCCTAGGAACGCGTAGGCGAGGGCGAGATCGAGGTAGAGAGGGCAGAGGGCAGCGATAGATAGAGGCCTCAAGGCTGGGTGGTGGTCTATGATGATAGCGCGAACAAGACGTCGAAGGTTAGACAGCTGAGCTGTTGGAGGCAGCGAGAGGGCGGCTGTCCAATGGGCGTGGATGGCCGGCAGGGAGAGAAGTTGGGGGACGTCTCTGGTTGGGGCCATGATTGTAATGGTGCGTGGTAGGAAAGATGGAAACGCTGATGAAATCTGTGCAGGAAAGAGAAGTGCGGAGAAAAGGTGGGAGATTCGAATGGTGCGTGACACAAAGATGACGATAGAGAAGGGTGAAGTGAATGCGGCCAGCGGGGGTGATGAGATGGTTAGAGTGACAGGCACGTCATTGGTAGGTGAGTAAGTCATTGATCAGGGCCATCGGAAAGCAATATTCATCATCTTTGGATACTGGACATGGGACACTTTGAATCGATCGTGCTGTGGCTGACATGGTAGGTGCCTTGATCTCACAGGATCTAGAGAGAATGAAAATCGCAATGGAAAAGAATAGGAGAGGAAAGACAGTTTCCAGGGGTTGGAAACACTTATCCTCAAGATGTAGTGAGTGATACACGTCAAGCAATTGAGAAGTACTTGATGTATATCAGCCGGCAGTAGTCGGCAACCGCTATACTTAGAAAGCGGAGACGACGACCCAACGGTCACCTCACCGACCTCACCTATGGAATTTCAGTCAATTCGACGAGTTTCAGCAAGAGACAAGCTAAAGGCAAGAGGCATAAGGAATCTCATGGGTCTGAAACATTTGACTCAGACAATCTCGTACTTCCCGGCGCTTCCCGGCGTCCTTCCACGTGGATGTGGATTACTGCGCGCCTAAGTACATTATGCATCTCGCCGTCCCCAACGCCGGTATCCATGGACCGTGACGCCATCTTTGCAGCTCCTGTCATTACGAAACGGTCTCACGCTCCTTGAATTCTTTCTTTCTTCAAATTCCCGGCTGCGTAATTTGCAAGAGTATGGCTTTGGCCTCCCTGCCCGAAGCAAAACAGAGATATATCATATGCTCTAGCATAATATGTCTTGGTTTAAAACGCTGGGACTATGGGTAAAGTATGCATCTTTGTATCTCTCACTGCCGTTGCTGGTAGTGCTCTGTCTGTTGCGAAAAGCCGTCTCTTGAAGCTATTGACATTAGCATCGGCAGAACATGTCACCAGATGTCAGCCTGTGCCGCACTGCCGAGGGCGAGACGCATGTGGACTAGCAATGTCTTCTTCCGTCACTGACTTATCTCCGAAGAAAGACCGATTGGCTCCCTCTCCCTCTTTCTCCTCATGACGTTTGAGCTTGTTGAGCAAGAAAGATCTAGACTTCACTCCTCCTCCTCCTTGCTTTTACAAACTGGCATGACCTTACCTTGACACCAATACTCTTGATCATAGTTCTTCTCTGCAACAGCAAGAAACACCAATAATTAACACCAACAATTCCAGGTGAAATATCTGCGATTTCAAACCACCAGAACGATGAGCTCCACTCTTGGAATTGGGGTCCCTGTCCCAAAGATGCTTCGTCAGTCCCCTCCCCTGACTCTGTTCCATCCTTTGACACCATACTGACGCTCCGTCATCACAGCGATTACCGGCACCTGGACTCTTCCCTTTGCAGCCTACCTTGTCTACCTCTCCAATCGCATTTTCTATCGTCGAATTGTGACGGAAAAGTATATGGGTGACCGTCTTGTCGACGGTGCGGAATCTACCTCGAATGACAAGCCTGACCCTCTTTTCCTCGAAACCCGCGCTCATAGCAATTTCCTCGAGAGCGTGCCCCTTTGCTTCACCTTGGCTGCTGTCGCCGAGTTGAACGGGGCAAATCGGAAGGTCCTGAATTATGCCATGGCGACCTTGTTCGTGCTCAGAATTATCCACATCGAAGTCGGCCTGAAACTGAAGGATACGGTTGGATTGGGCAGACCGTGAGTGATTTGGTGTCCCTTCGAGGTAGTCAAGGTCGAAGCTAATGCTGAGGATAGGATCGGCTTTGTCGGAACTCAAGGCTTCATCGCGGGAATGGCCGCATACAGCACATATCTCGTCAAGGGCTACTGGGGCTATTAGTTGGCCCAGAAAGAAAGGAGTAAAGTTCTTGGCGTGATGACCGTCGTGAACGGGATGATGATTGAATATGCGCTTGCGTGCTGTAATGGCTTTGACTGCTGTACCTTCTGGGGAGGAGCTGTTGGACGTTCTCCGCGCAGAAGAGCTTGCTAACGGTCTGTAAATAAGCTCAATTGGGACATGATACCCCAATATCATTTTTGTCAAACTAAGCATTAATAACAAGGCCGCAAAGTCCGGTCCTACCTTCTTCTTTGTAACAACCTACGAATGCTTCAAACGCCCTCTGTTCATCTCACCACTCTCCTAGGTCTTCTCACCGCACGCGTTACAACAAGCTTATATACACCTAACAATCATAACAGCAGCATCGAACCTCAACAGCAGATCTATTCCACAATCGCAAATGCGTTACCATCACTCCAATCCGACATAGTCCTTACAGCGCTACGCCCTGCGAACCATCCTATGGCCCTTATCCCCTCCATCTCCCACAGACGCTCCACCCCCTCCCTCCAACCCACCTCCACCTCAAGAACGACGGAGCGCCACCTCATCCCCCGCCCCCTCCGCATCACCAAAAGAACTTCGACAACGCCGACGACGACGACGACCACCATCTCTCCACTCGACTCGGAACAGCCTCCGCCAAAACCCAGCGCTCTCATCTCTCCTCCCTCCCTATCCCTCACGCAACCAACTCTCGCGACGCCAACCCTCAACCCGGCGGTCACTTTCGATCCTCTAAACCCCACCCGCGCAATCACTTCAGACGCACCAACACCACCGTCTCGAGGAACTCGAATCCTTCCTTCCACGCTCAGAACCTGCGCCCTCTGCACCACCCCCCTCTCCCCGAACCAACTCTACACCTTCCCCCCCACCGCCCCCGCCGTCACACGCACGATCCTCTCCCTCTACCACCTCAAACCTTCCGCCCACACCAAGACAGCAAACAACAATGACACCTTCCCCACCCCGTCCCCCCAATTCTGCAACCCCTGTTTCTCGGCCCTCCACTCGCTCTCCATATGCTGGGGCTGCGGCGATGCGGTAGCCAGAGAAGAAGAGAAGGTGGGTTGCGGATGGGCGTGGTGGCATTGGGGCTGTGTCAAGTGTTTGGTCTGCAGGGTATGTTTGTGCATTGCCATCATCAACCCTGAGAGGCACGTAGGCAGGCAGGCAGGCATGCGAATATCTTTTGGATCGGGGGAAATCTCCAGTCGGAGCAAGCCTGGGGCTCAGGGCTGATGGGTCCGCGCTAGAGTCCCCTGGCCCCTCCACCGTACACGGGCGAATCAATCACCCTCCCCGTGCCGCCATCTTGTCGATCCTGCACGAGGGAGTTGAGGGCGTTGGCGTCGAGGGAGAGGGCGGGGAAAGAGGGTGTAAGTCCGAGGGGGAATGTGGGGGGTGATGGGTCTTATGATGGCAAGGGGGGTCGGAGGATTGGTTTCGAGGTCAAGTATAGACCTCTGCCAAAGTGGATGGAGAAGTTGCCTGGGAGTAGGCGGTCAGGCTTAGGGAATGGAGGTAGAGATGGGCAGAGCCGATGCAAGGGTGGAAGTGGGTCTGGGGGAGGCAGGTTTGGCAGAGCGACGCTTTTGGGTACCAGACTTGGATAGTATTTTTGTCTTGGACGTTCAGGATGAGACACGCCAAGGACTCGACACTTTTTGGAGGAGAAAGGCGTAAAAATGGGGATGGCTATGCACGTTACTCTCGTTATTTGATTCCTTTTATCTGCTATGCCCTAGAGGATTTTGGTTCCTCACTACTCACGGTAAGCATGTATCGTGAGTTCGTGACTGCATAAACATATCTCATAACATCATAATTCGTTTTCCCAATGTGCCTATCCTTGCTTGCAATCCTGCTAAACATGCCTCTTTACTTCGGTGCGTAATTCTCCTTATCACTGTCATCAAAACACAGTCCAGATGTGCTCCTCTGCAACCTAGGTCCGGAAATCTCGAAACTCCCGCGCAGACCTTTTAGCACCTTCGTCTCGAGGCTCGATCGCGGTCCTCGGGACACCCTGTTTGGAGAAGACTCACGCTGCTCAAACGGCCTTACCGTTTCGTAACTCGAACGCGGCATGCTGTATTTGGTATTCATCGTAGTGTCGAATGACGAGCGCGCTAGTAAATGCTGATGACTGCTTCGACGACTACTGTTGCCCAAGACATTGGCTGATTGGCGTCGTGCGACTTTCGTCTTTGTCGGGCTAATTCCGAGCTTCAATCCCATCCTCCTTGGGCTGCCTTCCAAAGTGCGTGTAAGCTCCTCTCTAAATGATTTCGGAGTCAGTATTTCTCTTTGAAGAATGGTACAAGAGCCAGAAGACATGTCTCAGGAGGCGGAAAAGGTCTCCGGCCCCCAGAATATGATGCAAAGGGGAATGCTGAATCGAAAACTTAACTCACATCTCTGCAGACCCTACAGTGTTCTTGCGTAGTTGTAGGTATGAGTGTCTTCGCGCAGCTTTAAACGCTTGACCAGCGCGGTAGCGGTAAGGTGAGCCGGTCCCGTTGGCAGAGGAGTGGTTTCGGTGCTTGTGCTCGATGGACGCCGCCACCTGGGCGACTGCGTTGGGAGGAATATCAATAGAGCTCTAAGACCAAGGTCAGCTCCTGGATGGGGTGCTTGAAAGATGCTTGCTGTCTCCCAAGGATAGGAGGAAGTTAGGGCTTACTGGGTGGATGATGGTAATGGGCAACTGAACTTTGAGATGCTTGCTGAAGGTAGAAAAGGTAAGCTAGGAACGGAAAGGGAGTCACCCGCGCTGTTCTTACTTGAAAGAGCAGGTGATTTGAATGTTCAAGAAGTAGCGTATGCCAAAGAATCGCCCTAGTCAGGTTTCATTAGATTTTTGATTATTGACGCGTTGATATTGCTTGGAAGGTATTCGCTCAGGGAGTTCGAAATCTGAAAGAGTGTTGCGCGGGCGAAAGCTTTCACATCGGCAAAATCCTGAGCTGGAAGTCATACCTGTTTCAATTGACACCAGACCCGTTGGTAATTCTAGCTGACAAGTCCTGAAGTCCTGTGATAGGGACGAGACACCTTGGAAACCATGCGCCAACTCCTTCCGCACGACTATTTCCGTTTGTCGATGATCCGGCAAGCGGAGCGCATCAGCAGATCCGGCGTTGGTGGATGGCGCAGGATAGCTGTGGCACAGTGTGGTTCTCTCGAGCTGCAGCTCGACTTTCTTGACGTCCTTGCTACTCTTATTATCGATGTGTATATCCACAAAAATAAGGTAGCCGCTAATCCAAGTTTGACGGTGGAGGCCTGCCGTTAATTTGACTGTTTGTTTACTATATCGCTTTGACAGAATCATTTCATCCACCGCCAAAAGTGGGCTTGAAAGATTGACGAGAGCCTTTTCAGCTGCAACTTGCATTAGTCACAGTATGTTCAGATGGCGAAAGGTCAAAGACCTACGATCATGAACTGTCAATACTGTGACCTCGCGGGATTGTCGAACAAAATGTTTCTTCCCAGATATCTTGAACTCTGCCAACGCACTGAGCCAGTAGCTTATGCCTACCTTCTTCGACTTGTACGGTGGAGGACCCATGACGACGGGCAGGTCCAGCCGAAAGGGCAATGTAGAATTCGAAGGTTGGACGTCCCAGGTAGCATCAGCTTCAGGATCCGGACTCATTGAAGCTGGAGGGGATGTGCTGTATCGATGAGGTCATTTGACAAGGCTCGAAACATGTCCTTTCTGCCTTCGCATCTTTCTATCCCAACTAGAGTCGTAGAAATCCTACTTAATGACAGACCCGGTGTAGACTTGCGCCGGATCTCAAATGGCCCCCCATCAATTCCCACGTGGATTTCGCCCTCCACCGTCGCTCCGCCCATGAAAAGCGGAGCTGATAGGCGGATGGCGAGGTTGAGACGGGAGTGAGTCAGTCTTGGGGTTTCAAGCAGGTCAGTCGGCATGATTGAAGGAACAAATGTCCGTGACGGAGCTCGTCGCAGGATTAAGAGGTTAGGCCGGCGGATTGGAGAGTTCAATCGGCCGCGGGCTGCAAGCGTTGTGCCATTGCGAGGGGAGGGGTGCGATGGCAGGGGTGGAGGCACTAGAGGAGCATACGAAGCTGCTGATCCCATAGAAACGGCCGAACTGCCTTGGAAGATTTGCTTGGAGGAGCCTCTTTCTGGTATGATTGATAAGGGACTCAGACCATCTCCGAGCATTGCTGACAAGAAAGTAATCTCCGTAGTGCCATTCAGGTACCATCTAGGTGGTATCGTAGCAGGTCCAGTCGAGATTGAGATTGAAGTGCAAGGCAAGGCGAAGATCAAACGTGCGCAGGCAGATCCGAGGATCGTGAGGATCGTTATTATTATTATTGTTCCTGCGTATTGGAGGCATTGCACCTTCCTGAATGGTAGTCTGACAGCTGCAGGGTGCAAGGGGTAGACATGTACAGAGTACCTAGGAGCCTAGATGTGATACATTATACCTAGTAGGTGTGGCCCGGTTGTGCCTTGGAATTAGTAATTAATGGCTCATCATCATTACCACAAGGTGACCATTCTGGAGGCAGAGGACACATCAGTTCCATTCCAGGGCAATGAAACCACAACCGTCCAAGCCGTCTGATTAGAGGATTACCCTCATTAATTACTCCTCATTGATCCTCATACAAATGGTGGAATCAATAATAGATAATAAATGATCAGTGATAAAAGATGATGATGATGATGATGATGAAGGATAACGTGGCTTGAGCAAGGGTGGGAAAGATGCTTGTGGTTGGAATAAAGGTACTTGAATGGTGTGCAGACTGCAGATCACCACGTGTAATCATTTCCCTGAAGCTGTTTAGCACGTGCTTTAGAAGTTTTAGAAGCAGCTTGGAACAAGCCAAAAATATGCCGTGGGAACAATAGGCTGTCAGTAGTAGCCTGGGAGCCTGGTCATCCCATCCATTGGTGCCATTAGCCAGAATCATTCCAAGCAAATAATTGCCCTGTCCGACAGCACTACTGGTATTTGGCCACTGTTGCAGATTCCCAGTAGCCGCATCCTCGGAAATGCTCTTCCCAGGGTCTCTGCCAAGACAAAAGCCTCCAACCCCCTCCAAGTTTCCAACCCAATGTCCAAACGTCAATCTCTCGGGGTCCGCCTAAGCATTCCTTGCGGCTAACCTCCATAGGGACACTCGATCCTGCTCCCATGTCATCAAGCGACCATATACACCAATCGCGTAGCTCGCCCAAGCTTAACCCGGTCTGACTGGCTCTAAAGCAGCTACTTGCCTCGTTCTCTTTCTCCAACCACTCTGCTCTCACGGTTTTTTTCTTCCCTCACCCAGAGCTGTCGGTCGGCTTCCTGCCCTTTCCATGCTCCCGGAGCCATCTCCACACGGGCCACGCGAAGGGGGCCACGACATAAAAATCTCTGCTTGGGCCCCTGACATGCCTAGAACTTCGTTGCTTGAAGAGCTAACCCCACAATCCACCATTCCATACTTATGTCTGCCGTCTTCCGTAACTTGCACTACTTCCTCTTAGACGCAACTTTTCTTCTCTCCTGCATCAAATTTCTTATTTCCATTACCTTTTCCTTACCAAACACTTTGCTCGCCGTCGACGGTTACCTTCTACCTCTGCGTTGAGGCTCCGCAACGTCTTACCTTCGCTTGCGGTAGCGCTGCACGCCCGTGGCTTGACCTAGGCTATGATCTGGAACCTTACTTGAACAAGCGAGTTGACGATAGTCTCAGAAGTTGCTAGTTCTGACGACGTCTCTATATCTATTTTGTGGGAATGTCAACTATCGAAGATGTGACACCGGTCCCTAAGATCGAACACTTCGAGGAAGAATCATTCTCCGAATCCTCTCCGGAACCGGAGGAGCAAAGTCTGACTCAGGAACCCGCCCAGGTGCAGAAGCGGAAGGGAGGGCGCAAGCCGGTATGGCCTGGTTGCCTGTTGTTCGAACGAACATTACTCCTAACGTCATTTAGATCTACGCGACATCGGAAGAACGCAAGCAACGGAATCGCCAAGCTCAGGCAGCTTTTAGGGAACGGCGAACAGAATACATCAAGCAACTCGAAACTACTATCAAACAACATGAGGAAGCCCTTCAAAGTCTACAACAAAATCATAGAGCAGCCGCAGATGAGTGCTTGATGCTTCGGTACAAGAATTCTCTTCTCGAACGCATACTGCTTGAAAAAAGTAGGCTATGTTTTTCTATCGATACTTGCTTCTCTACATCGCTAACAAGGCCACAGAGATCGATGTGCAGGCTGAGCTAAAGTCTAAAGCTGAAGGCTCCACGGTCATGCCACATTCAGCGCAGCCAGTGGGGGGGCCGCAGCCGACTCCGGTTCAGCGAGCTCTTCTGAATCGGCAGAGGCAAGTCCGACGCTCAACCTCTGGATCTTCGTCTCGAGCACTAAGGCCCCACTCTTCAAAATCTTCTTCAGTTCAGTCGCCTCGGCTTCAGCCAGAGCCGCCTTCGCAGATGGTATCACCAACCACGACGAAATCTCCAACTGGCATAGCGAAAGGTGGGATGATCTCACCTAGCGTCGATATGAAAGCTCAGCAACCACAACAGCTGCTGCCGCCGCTTGAGTCTCGGGCATACCCTCTGCAACAGCCGTCTAGGCTAAGCATACCAACAAGTCGATCTTCGATGCAAGGCACGACGCCAAGCACTGCAGACACAAGTCGCAGCAGTGAGATTGGTAGTACAGCTGGGACTCAATCGAGCTTCTATCCATCTCCATTTCAAGCTCATATAGAGCAACTCGGCAAGCTGTCCCGCCCCCTCCTTTCCGTCCTATAAATAGAGCTCTGTTCGTCCTAGATTGATTCCGTGAGTACAGAACAGGAGTACGATGCGCATGCCGATATGCTCGACGACGAAAACCCCAGCGATCGCGACGTGGGTCCCGGTCCCTATCCGCAAACCTTCCGCCAGCAGCCTCTTTCCCCCAACCCGCAAATGCCTATGGGTATGCAGGGCCGAGCGCCAATGCAGCAGATGCAACCCATGCAGCAGATGCAGCCTATGCAACCAATGCACCCCCCGCCGACCACACAAGCCATGGATCCGAATAATCCAGCGTACCCAGGGATGCAGCCAGGCTTCGATCCTTACGATCCTATGTTAGACGCCGATCCTTTTGGTCTCTCCGCTAGCATGCATTTCCCCACCCAATTCACCTTTCAAGAGAGTTCGATGAGGCGGTGATAACTCAGAGTAAAGAGGATTTTTGGGTTGATGGGAAAAGTTCTATGGGATAGGTATGAGTATCGTTCAAGGTGTTGACGCCAGGGAGCGCATCCTTGAAGGATTTTTGCATCAGCGGAAGGCGTCCACAATTTGATACCACCAAAAGCTGCAAGCAGCTTCAGCATATTGCTTTGTATCTAATATTTGCACAGTGCTCGCCAGAAGTTCTTGTGGCTTCTTGCCATTAATGGCCAGAGTAGCACAAAAAGAGACCAGTCTTGCCCACCTTGGTCGAAAATCTACAATGTAAATAGTAGTCTCGACTCCTCGAAGCTCGAGCTAGGGGCGCTAGTCTTGGCGGCAGATCCCAACCTCGCTAAGAAAACCCGCACAACTCAACTCCTGACAGTGACAGTACCAACGGTGCACCGTACATCGTCAACGCGTTTTAGAAGAGAGACAAGATCCTGCGCAAGGATCCTGTCGCTCTGAATTGACACCATCCACATCGAACTGGTGCGATAGCAAAGGAGGCCTTCGGAGGAAGGCAGTAGGCGGGCGTCATGGGTGACGTGAAATCCATGGTACGGAGTAACAACCTCAAATCCTACGGACTTTGAAGCTGTGCATGCCCTTCACCAGCTTTGCGCTTTATGCAATAACAATTGCTAACATGCGGGCTGTATAGAATATTTTCGAGCTCCTCGGTCCGCCCAGCTTCACAGCTCTCCTTAAAACTCTAGCTAACATTGGACCACAGGTAATGACAGCGACCAAGACTCGGACAAGGAGCCAGCACCACCTACGAAGGTAGCCGATAAGCCAATTGCACGACATGGCAAGCGTGATGCACCTGCTTCGGCACCGAGTGAAGCTCGTGGAGGAGCTGCTGCAGGCGAGCGCGGTGGACGCGCAGGACGTACCCGTGGACGTGGGGGGTTTTCTGGCAACGATGGTGGTAGGTCATGTTCTTTCTACAGACTGGAGCTGCATGGCGAATGGACTTTTACTGGACGGCGATTACTGTCTACACACGATACTGACATTGAGCCCAGCTTTCCGCGATCGTGAAGCCGGCTCGATGAACAACCGCGACAAGCCCACCGACGATGGACTCCGTCAAGATCGCCACCCAAACCGCATCGAAGGTGGCCGCGATCGAGGCAGCTACGATGGACGCGGTGGCCGTGGAGGTCGTGCTGCCAGAGGTGGACGCGGCAATCGTGATGACCGCCATACTCGTGGTGTTCCCAAGTATACATCACCTCATCCTCCCTACGAGATTTGTCTGTACTGACCTCTTTTCCCTACAGCGACCACGTCAAGCAAGCCGATCAATCATGGGGCGCACCTACCGGCGAATCGGAGTGGAAAGACGAACAAGCAGGTGAAGCCATCGCCAAAGCCGAAGAAAAAGACGAAAGTACAGCTGGCGGGTGGAATGCTAGCGCTGCCACAGGAAATGGCTGGGACTCCGGCGCCGCTGCGGTCTCCACTGATGTAGCTCCCACAGCTGACGCTGACGGTACCGCTCCGGCCGAGGGATCTACCCCCGCCAATGCTCCAGTCGAACCAGTTGCAGAGCCTGAGCCTGAGGATAATAGTCGCTCTTACGCCGAATACCTCGCCGAGCAAGCGGAGAAGAAATTGAAGCTTGGTGGTGGAGTGCCGGAGGCTAGAAAGCCAAATGAGGGCAATAAAGATAAGAAGTACGAGAATGCGAAGCCGGTTGCCAAAGATGGCGAGGAGGACTTCTTCTCCGGCAAGAGCGAAAAGGCTAAGCGAGAACGTCAGCGCAAGGAGAAGAACATCCTCGACATCGACATCAAATACGTTGAGCCTCAAACTGGCCGGGGTGGAGGTGATCGCGGTGGTAGAGGACGCGGCCGTGGTGATCGAGGAGATTTCAGAGGCAGGGGGAGGGGTCGTGGTGATGGGTTCAGGGGCAGAAGCGATAGTGGTTTCCGTGGTGGACGGGGCAGAGGTGATAGTGCATCTGTCAACGTCAAGGACGAAAACGCTTTTCCAAGCTTGGGCGGCTCATAGCTGAGCCTCGGTCTCTCGTGGATCTGAACCAAGGAAGGGATCTTGGGAACAAGCACGGAGCAATTGGTGTGATCAGATTGGGATGCATCTTGAAAAGAATTCGTTGAGCTAGCGAGCAACGTCGACTGTAGAATAATTCGGTGGCATGGCTCATCCAGGCAGATCAAAAGCAAAACTTTCCTAAGCCACTCACCATACTTCTGCCCGTTTTGATGCTGTGAGTCGAGGTTGCCCCCTTTTGGAGTAGCTTGCCCGTCAAGAGAGCTTCTACACGGATACTCACTCTCAAGAAACGTAGCTCTTTGGTCCCCAGTACGGTAATGTTTGATCGTCCATCCACATCGCCTTGCGCCTCCCCTCCCCTAAAGCTCTTTTCTCCACACTCCTGAGCCGTATTAAACTGTCGAGCGTGACGTGTGTGTTTGGATGCAAATGTTGAGAACATGGCAGAGGGGGGGAGAATTTTGAGATCCTGAGACAAAAGGTGAATGAAAGAGATACATTGCTCGTCGCCCCAATTTTTTTTTGGACCAAACCGTATTCTGCGCCATTTTCTCACATTCTGGTTTCCTAACTACCTGCCTTGATGCTCTCCTCCCAAACGATTGCCCCACTCTGAAACAATACTTGTCAAAAGGTAACCAAGTATCCATTGCCCACATGGTTCCACTGCTTCGTCCCCAATAGCTCCACCGTGAAAAGGAATTCTCTCGTATCAAACCTGTCCACGAACCCCAGCATCAGATACAACGCATTCTTCCACTCTTCCCAAATCACCCTGCCATCCGGATGGAAATTCAGAGACACATTAGTGTTGGTATAATCAAGGTCGCTCGCATCGATAGGGGTGAGCGATCTGTGAGCACGGGTGCTCAGGGCGTATTCTAAAGCTTTGTCTGGATTGTAGTTTTGGAGTCAGTATTGCCTATCTGAAAGGCTTTGTTGAGGCTTGGAAAATGTCTACAAAGTGGAAACTCAAAGAGATATCTCAAGATTTAAAGATTTGGTCCCATATAAGAGATATGGACTCCGAAAGTACGTACAAAGACACACATCGGCGGTAGCCTGAGGAATGGGGTCTCCATAGCCAAAAAAATCGACTGCGACGGGTGGATAGACGAAAAGATTGGTCAGTCTGAAAGGATCTTTGGGGGAAGATGAGAGCGTTTCGTTTGATATCAGCGTCGAGTTGACTTGCGTGTTGTCGAGGGAAGGTTGAATTAGAGAGGAAAATGCGGTTGCATCTTTAGGGACAAGGAGCACCAGACTTAAAGATAGCGATGCCAGCATGGTATTCGTTGATGGGCCGGTCCGTCTTAAGGTTGGGCTATTTCATCCAGTGTTCGAATGGTGAGAGAGCTTGCAAGCCACTGAGGGTTCTCGCGCGTGGGCAAGTCGCTTCTGAGCCAAGTCCCACACCTGGGTGAGTAATTGATGTTTTGATTGGGGCTGGTGTTGAAGTTCGGTAGCGCTGATCGGTATCGAGTTATATTCTGGTTCCCGCGCGGAGGGCCAATTTCCAATGTCAGGTTTGTGGAAAGCAAATGGGAATGCGCTTAGTATGGCTGAGACTTCCCTGAAAAACATACCTAGAGACGAAAGGGCGTACCTCAAAGAATTACATGAATATGGGTTAAAAGGAATCTCGGTCAAGGGATTTTTGCCCCATCAGTGTCATGATAAATGTGTGGATTTTTTCGCTGTTTGCAGAGAGTAAGTGCTCTTAATGATAGGTACATTAGGAAAGTGAGATTTGCGTCATTCCGATTGGGTGACAGGAGAGCTGACGCCATATGGCCTCGACGGTTCACAGTCTGGCGAGGAAGTGCAGAAGGCTTGTATATGTAGGACACGACCTTGGCGGTAGTAGATGGACCTCAAAATTCTAGTCAAGCTCTACGTCGGTGAGCAATAGTCACCATTAATGCATTGAGGTTTATGCAGATGCATAAATAAGATAAGGCTGGCTATCCAATTGAGCACTGGAGAATGACTCAGCGGATCTTCTCCAACGTCGTGTCTTCACTTTGCCTTCAACACATCGTGAGGATGACCCTTGAGCCCGGAGAAAATCCACCCGCAACCCGTAATATGAACTTGGAGACGGTAAAAGATGAGCCTGGGAGCTGGTGAAACTTCAAAGAGGGTTGCTACATGGCCTCAGTGAGCTAGCTTATGTCCTTGTATCTGCGCTTTTTGGGACTCTGTATTGCCCATTGAAAATGACTTGCGCCTTGCTTGATATGCTGCAGAAGGACGAGATCCGAGGAACTACGCACTCGCATTGCTGTAGATGACCATTATTTTTGCTCCTGCCGCCTTCCCTCGCAATGCGGACTGGTTTCGAAATGGGATACGAGTGATTTAAAAAAAAATCAAAAATCAAAAATCTGATGTCCCCCCTTGCGGATTCGAACTCATGACCTCGCTTGTATCGAAAATAGATTACGGGCGCGGAGAGTATCAACAACTACCGACAACGGCAACGACAGCGGTCTGCACACCCTCAAGAAGAAGACAAAAAGGGCAAAAAAAGATACAGGTATCAGAGGATCAAAATGGCAAAAGACTCCACCACCAACCCGAGGGTTGATGGCTTGCAGAAAATCCGAAGATTTTACTTGTATCGCAAGATCAGTGTCAGTGTCTACGCTAGCTCTATCTGACATTCTTCCACAAATGTGGTGAAGGGTGAACGACTCAAACTAACTAGACCAAATCTCCTTTCATTCTTGGACAAAAGATAGCCTACTATTTTAATATATTAAGTTTTTAATTTTCACATGTCTTGCGGCCATAAGCCGAATTAATTCCGTCCAACTGAACTCACATCATTGCTCATATACATCTGCGTTCCACTGCCCTCAACACGGCACATTTCTATCTCCTTCAACCGCACATCCTGCCCACCTACACGTGCAGACTACCATCAATTCTACAGCTGTCATGCCTCTCTATCGTATCAATGGTAAGATTACCAAGGGCTCGCGCCTTGCTAAGCGTGAGAGGTCCCATAAACATAAGCATGAGAAGGTAGTAAACGGAGGTACAGCGCCATCGAAAGTTCTACAGTTCTGCGGGGACCAACCGACTGATTTTGTGCGTTTCCTAGCGACTTACCTTCGCGATCGGCGTCTCCAGCTCCATAACTACAGCATGCGGCAGAACCGCCGCTGGCTCACCGCCAAGATACACACCGAAGGCGACGGTGACATCCCCTACCACGCGCGCTTCCCGCTCTTGCAGCACTGGAATAAGACTGAGCACCACCAGCAGAAACCCAAGATTTCTGACGGTCTGGCGCTCACCGACGACGTCAAATCTGCGTTGGCTTTGCTGAGGGACGAGCGCGCTCTGGCTGCCACCCAGCAAGGAAACCCCGAGCATGTGGCGGATTGGTGGGTGCAGCCCGAGATCAAGAGCAAGAGGAAGAAGAGCAAGAAGGAAAAGAGGGGCAAAAATGGGAAGAAGCAAGGGGCTACGGCCCGCCAGAGCTTCATTGTTGAGGGGTTAGGGGACGATGTTGGGGCGTTGGGATTGGGCGAGGAAGAGGAGATGGAGGAGGAAGAGGGCGGTGTTTTATTGAAAGAGGTATTGGTGGGGTTCGAGTCCCCAGCTTTGATGTCTCCGGCGGGGTCTGTGGAGGGTGACGAAGAGGACGAGGAAGAGGAGTAAGTACGCTCTGTGCTTGTGCTGTATGCTCTTCTTGGCTTATTGCTTTCACGGCGGGCTTTAGGCCACTAACAGGGCACCATATGTCGTGATTCAAATCGGTTTCCGCTGTCATATCTCTTACATTAATGAGAATCACGAAGGCTTCGTTGCCAAAGTACTGGCAACGACACCATTCGAGCACACAGAAATGAGTTGTAGACGATATGTGTGAGGTCAATTTACAGGAGTGCAGCCTGAATCGGCGCCACTTCAAAGGTATAGTACTCTTCTGAAAACCCAGGATACCGAGAAAACAACAACAATAATTGGGGTTGTAGCTCGGACTGCTTGGTGCTTCGCTAGGCTTGTCTTCGTACAAGACCCACCAAATTGTGCATGTCAAATTCTGAATGTGCGAAGAACAGATCCTTTCCGTGAACAGAATTGCCACCTCTTGACCTGAAATCTTGTTCTGGAGAATCCGAGAATATTTAGCTGTTTATCCAAAAGGATCTGGGGCTAATGGCATGTCGTTGGCCGGAGAAGCGCCGGAGATGATTCAGCGAGTGCATTGCCCTGCATAAATTATGCACTATTTCCCGCTGGACAGGTTTCCCCGCGTTTTGCAGCGCTGATCCTCGAGCAAATATAAACAGTATCTCTACCGATTCTGCGCTTTCATCTCCAATCATTATATCTAACGTCGCTGTCAAGCTATCTTATTCTTAATTCTCAATGCGTTGGCTTCTCACCGTACTCGCCGCTGGATCGGCGCTGCGAAGTCTCCCTGTGGAAGCTTCGAAACTCACTCCTCCTGTAGTGCCTTTGGCTGTCAGGAATCCGTACTTGAGTACTTGGCTGGGCGACGCGAGAGACACACCATGGAATAAATGGCCCATGTTCTGGACTGGAGAAGAGGTGCGTATCATCAGCTCAGCCGAGCAAACCACTTTGCGCATTTCAAAGAATGCCGAAGTCCCGCTGGACCATCTTGACCTATGAACCTGACATCTGCGCGTACACAGATTGGATTCGGGGTGCTTGCTGCTATTCCTGACAGTGGAGATGTATACCCTCTCTTGGGAAGACCCCACGACTCCCTACTTCTCCGAAAGGACAATGGGTAAAACGAGTGAGCACTGTTGAGTCGCGGAATACTTTGCTTATGCCTCTGTTCTAGATTCAATGTTTCCTTCTGCACCTACCTCGGCAGCACCTTCGATGCCTCGACGACCAATCTAACATACCGCATCCCCGCTCCTCGCAGTCACAAGTCGACTAAGCCTCTCGAGATCGTCATCTCTTTTCTTTCGCCCATCACTCCAACTTCTACCCTTCGTCAATCGATCCCTGCTTCCTATATGACAGTGCATGTCGCGGGTGGATTCGACGTCGATATCTACGTCGATATTAACGGGCAGTGGGTGAGTGGGGATAGAGCAAGCCAAATTGTCTGGGACTTTGATCAGCAGCAACTCGGAGGCGATAAAGCGTTGAAGACCTGGAAAATCAGAAGAGACACGGAGTTGCTCTTTTCCGAAATTCGAGATCAAGCCGAATGGGGCACCTTGCATTTCTCTGCGCCATCCGTAGGTCCTTCCAAAGCCGCCAACCGTCCGTCCTCAGACTGACAGTTGCCAGGATGTCCGTCATGAGTCTGGGACCTCTGGGCTCATACGCCCACGGTTTGCGCGAACCGGTACCCTGCAAAATGCCATTGATGAAGACTTCCGGGGGATCATGGAAGAAGAGCCCGTCTTTGCGTTCGCCAAGTCCTTCAGCCTGAATTCTTCGTCAGCCTCGTTCGCTCCTAGCGTTGACAGTGTCATGTTCACGATTGCCCACATTCAGGACCCAGTCGTCCAGTTTGCTGCAGAGCGCGGTCTGACTTTCATGAGACCGCTTTGGGCCTCTTGGTTCTCTTCAGTCGAGTCACTGCTGGCTTTTCATTACCTCGACTTTCACAATGCTGCGACGCTTGCTAGCAACTACTCGACACAGCTTGCTGAAGATGCCTACGCATCCGGAGCAGATGATTACGTCGACATCGTTGCCCTGACCGCGCGGCAGGTAATGGGTGCAACGAGCTTCGCTGGAACCCCTGACAACCCAATCTTGTTCCTTAAAGAGATTTCCTCCAACGGGAATTGTCAGACCATCGACATCATCTTCCCAGCTTCCCCATTCTTCTTATACACCAACCCTCGCTGGTTGGCATACTTGCTTGAGCCCATCATCGAGCACACACTCAGCGGCCAATATCCCAACAAATACGCTCTGCACGATCTTGGAGCCCACTTCCCGAATATGACCGGACATCCTGACGGGAGGGACGAGTACATGCCAGTAGAGGAATGTGGAAACATCTTGATTGTGGGTCTTGCAATCGTCAACAGCCTTATCTACGATACAGGTGTTGCTGCTGGCTCGCACTGGGCAAGCCTCGGAAGCCAAAGCTTTGATGCTGACCCAACAACAAGCGCTTTCTCATTGAACGATCTAGAAGAGCGCGAGGGCGTGTTCGGACTCGACGACTCATGGGGCGGTTCTACGAAAGGACTGAAGCAGGCGCAGAAGTGGGTTACCAGGAGTTATAGGCTTTGGAAACAGTGGACCGGCTACCTTGTCGAGTTCTCTTTGGAGCCAGAGCATCAGCGTAGGAGAAAGCCCGATCCCGGCAAAGGATCTATCACTAACAACTCATAGTCTCAACCGACGACTTTGCTGGGCCTCTACAGCTTCAGACCAACCTAGCTCTCAAGGGCATCATTGGCATCAAAGCTATGGAGGGCATCGCCAACGTTGTCGACAACAAGGGGGACGCAAAGAACTTCAAGGTTTGCGAAGCCATAACTCTTTCCATTGCGATGACCACTAATGAAGGTAATCCAGAACATCTCGGAAACCTACGTCTCCAAGTGGGAAGAATTTGGCATCTCTCGCGACGGCTCACACGCCAAGCTCGCATACGACTGGTACGGCTCCTGGACAACTCTCTACAATCTCTATGCCGACGCCCTACTCTGCTTTCACCTCGAGGGAACATCGCTCTCTTCATCGGCAGAAACCGCTGAGCGCCATAATCACCAAGAGCCTTTAGAACCTGGCCACAACACCCTCGACTCAAACAGTACTGGCTTCGTTCCCCACCAGGTCTACAAACTCCAATCGGATTGGTATCACGCCGTCCGCCAACGTTACGGCCTGCCCCTCGACAGCCGTCACCTCTACACGAAAACTGACTGGGAATTCTTCGCCGCGGCCGTCACCTCAAAATCTGTCCGTTCCGAGATCCTAGAAAGTGTAGCCAAGTGGCTCAACGAGACCAGCACCGATCGCCCCTTTACGGATCTTCATGAAACCGAGGGTGATGGCGGCTTTCCGGGTGCCCACTTTCTGGCGCGGCCGGTCGTTGGGGGTCATTTTGCTTTTTTGACGCTGGGCAAGGCTTGTGGGGGAAAGGCGATGGAAGGGTTGGCTTTTTTGGACGATGGGAGTGAGCTCAAAAACACAGACCTTCGAGACCAAGAGGTCGGTTTCGGCTTGGGTGCTGGAGAGTTGTAAGTGAAGTTGGATATAAGTGCCGGAGGTATAAGTGTGAGAGGTTGGATGATGAATGAGGTTGGACATGAAATGTTTTGGATCATTCCAAGTTTTTCAATACGAATGTATGACCAGATTGATAAGATGGCCGTTGGGTACATATGTAGGAATAACAAAAAGCCTGCATGTACAACTTTGTAAGTAGCACACCCAGATGGATTCGTTGACAAATGACTGCGTCGTTTGAAAGGTCATCTCACAGGCTGTTCTTCTACCACGACATAGGTGGCACGGGAAAGGCTCCGTCAATAGCAATTGCATCGTTTGATGGGTATCTTGCTCATCTCTATGCAACATCGGCAGCAAATCATGGCTTCATCAATGACAGCATACGAATCATTCTCACGCCATCCCTTGATGCAATATTAGCAACCACAAAGCCTCCCATCTCTACCTCCATTCTATCGCAAACCCTCAGGGACTTATATTGCACCAGCAACATTCTAAACCCCGCTCACAGCTCCTCCCACAGATTTCTCCTCCTCTCCTTTCTTCTCTCCTCGGGCGGCTTCCCATCCTCCTCCCCCTCCTTCCCCCTCCTCTTCTCCCCTTTCCCGCTCTTCTTCTCCTTCTTCTCACCAGACTTATCCTTCGCCTTCCCACTCCCATCGCTGCCCGAGGTAATACTCACACTCTCCCCCCCTTCTCCATCGGTCCGCTCGCCTTCGCTGGGCTCTTCCTCGCTCGCAACATTACCGGCAGCGGCCTCTCGACGGCGCCTGCTTTTGGCACTGTTGACTACAGTCATCAACACGCCCATGCTGCCGGTGCCGCTCCTCTTGGCTAGGCTGCATACTCTATCCGAACTCGGTAGGCTGGGGCTCGGCAGCTCCTCGCTGGACTGTGCTGGATCATTTAGTCTAAAAGCGGACGGGTCGGGGTCAGGAAGACGATTGCGGATTAGGGACGCGAAGGATTCTTTGGAAGCGAGAGTGGTGAAGTCTCTGGTTGTTGGCGGGATGCTGTTGGGCAATTGTGCGAGCTTGGATGGTGCAGATGAGGGAGGCGGGGTTGGTGGGCGAGGGAGAAAGAATGGGATCTTCAGGGGAGATTCCTCAGGAGAATTCGTTGTGCTCTTCAATTCTGCATCATCATCCGTAGCTCTTGCTGCGGTTGCTTCTCCAGTGGTTTTGCTGTAATGAGACTCTTCGATCGAGGTTTCATTCGGATTAGTGGCTGTCGCTGCTTCGGCGGTACCGCTGTTCTTGTGCTCGTCGGCCATGTGTGAAGTATCATTGATAGTAGTATTTTCTGATGAAGCTGATACAGAAACGTAAGATTCGAGCGTGTTGCTACTATCCCGCAGGGACAGTGGCCGTTCCGCGATGGTGGCGAGGTTCTGCTGCGACCTGACTGGGGAGGAGTCAATGCTGGTAACAGATGAAGATTCGCTTGGATAAGGCGAGATGACTCCTAGAGCTTCAAGTTGGTCTGGTGCATATCAGTCTGTGAAGAAAACGAGTAAAAGAGTCAGCTTACCCCAGCTGCGGTAGTAGTATCGAAAAGTAGCGAATGGCGCGTCGAGAGGATCGAGCAAGGCATACTTATAGTAGCGCTGAGGGTGTTTGTCTAGGAGGATTCCTGCATTGACCAGACTGTTCCGTGGGAAGCCACGTCAGTCGGCTGGCCGCAGTGGAAAATGAACGAACCACTTACTTAATGCCACCTACTGCTTGCTGATGAGACTTTTTCTTGTCAATGCTCGGAGGAATGCCGACACTTTGGAGTGTTTGACCATCTGGCCGGATCCGCTTCCTGCCCTTCGATCGAAATACTTTGATCTCCATGACATCGCTCAGATTGTACAGAGCACGATTGTCGAGACCGGCAGTATCCGGACCAAAGCAGAGGACTCGCCGCTGTAAGGTAACCCCTTTGGCAAGGCCAGAGCTACGACCTGGCTTGAAGAGGCCGAACATCGTCTTCCCTCGGTAGTCATCGTCCTCGCCACAGCCCCAGCTCACGACCGGGTTGCCATTGAGGTAGAGCTTGAAGTAGTAGAGCAACTTTGGCGGATGAGGTGGCGAGATGCTGTACGAGAGCCAAAATTGCGAGGACGGGTATGTGGGTATGTAGACCGAAACCAGGGAGTGGTCTTGGTTGACGAGTTTTGGTGCATTTGAGAACGGATCCGTGGGTGTTGTCGGCGGTGCAAACTCAGGGATGGTCAGAATGTCAAACTGTGAGATGAGGGAGATGGTGATGCTTCGATACGTGGGCATCTTGGCGTTTGGGTTGATGTGTACTTGTTTGCGATGTTGTTGTAGAGAAATGCAGCTAGATCGGAAAAAATTCCCGTCCATCATTCTCCTTCACACTTTTGCAACAGATACGAAAATGCTGTGGTGTTCAAACCGTCAAATTGTTAAGGCAATACGCCGCTCCAGCCCTCTTTGATCGTGCATGCATTGCTTGGCCCGTTTTGGAATTTGATAGGTACGTTGAAGCTCAAGCAAAGCTCAACACCAGATCTTTCAAAGTCAAAAGCCAGAAGTTCTCGTTATCTCATTCGATGAAAGAGTTTTGAAGCTGGCCGATCCGTCAAGGCTGAAGCCTGAGTTGGATGCCCGTGGCCTCATGAAAGCTTGGCTTGGACCTTCAAGATGGAAATAATACCCATACTCATCTGCATTTCAGCAAATGCAAGCCTTCAAACATCGCCATTCTGCTTCGTCGCCTCCCCTACTACCAAACCATTCCCCGCCAGGATCCTCTCCACGTCGCCTTTACAATCCGGAATTCCCTTAATCATCTCCTCGGCCAGTATGTCCCTGAAGCCCGCAAAAGCCTCACTCTTCCCTTTCAAGTACTGGTTACTCCTCTGTACCGCCTCCACAAGCTCTCGCGTGTAAATATCTGGATTGCGACCTTGGTCGATGTAATCTATGATTTCTGGGGGGAGACTTATAGGCAAGGCGGAGGATGAGGTGGAGAGAGTGGAGAGAGAGGTGGTGAGTTGGTGTCTAGGCAATTGCGGACGGTGATGTTAGCGATAAGTTCTTGGTCAAGGGGGTGGGGCGGCATACATCTTGCGTACTAGCTGTTGCTGTGTTTCGGGACCTAAGTAGCCATGTACGGCAGATTGGATCTCGAAGAGGTTCTGGATCACGTCTTTGAGGCGGTCTAGAGCATGCCATTAGCCCATTCTTCTAGAGATGTAGAGGTTGGAGCATACCATCGATTGAGTTGTCTGGCATTGGGGCCATGGCATATGTAAAAGGAGCAAGAGTGGAGTTGTACAAGCACACCGGAGATAGATTGACGGCTTTGGCCTAGTTTAGCGGCTTCGCTTCAAAGCCAGATGCTTGAGATTCACACCCACACACCTCATTGCATAAGGTACTTGTAACATTGAGGGATACTGTTATTGTGGCACTGATGTAGACTTGGTAGATATTTATTAAGAGAGGAAGTACATAATTTGACCCTTTGCCCTTTGGCCTAGGCTTTCATTTAGTGAGTCTTTCTCTTCGTTCGCTCAGTGTATCATCTTTTCCTGAACGTGAAAGACCTCTCCATGTTCTACCTTCGTCTCTACAAGTATAGTACTCTATTTGGAGCCGGATGCGAAGGAGAAGGCCAAAGAACCTTTCTTATTTCTCTTTTTGCCGACCTTTTTACAATGGTCAAATTCTCCTACCCAGACATCTCAGGCTCAACAAAACCACTGGCAGCCATGGAAAGTCTCAGCATTGGAGCATCCATTCATGGTTTCGAGGCTCCAACGACCTTCCCCTTCCAACGCCTCCCAATGCAACTCCAGCTTCTAATGCTCCAGCATATTCTCATATCCCCACCCCAATCCTAAACCCCAACGTCGCACTTAGCGGCCAAAAGAATCTAGAATGTAGATTCCGGAGCCTATTCCTCCTATTTCGGACAACATTACGAGTTGCAGGATATGTTCCGGGAGCAGAAGGCTCTTAGTAGCTCCCCCTCCCCGAATGGTCTTACTGCTCAGGCTTTTGACTCGAAGAAGTAATGCTGACTCCGAAATCTCCATTGGTCAAAGGCGAAGAGAAAGGCCAGCATCAAACCAATATCCGCATGATCTTCATCTGTAAGTTTTTTTAATCAGAAAGGCCTGTCTTTTCTCTATGACCACAATACATTCATGGACTCCGAATCCTGGACAGCCCTCTCGTACACGCTGTCGAAATGTCAAGCGGTAGAATGTCAACAATGTGTCAAGAAGAAATCTTCACCTCCTACTCCGATCACAGGATATCCAGCCGAGAGCCCCTGCAAATGGAACCTGGCTTTCCAAAAGCATGCCGCGAATATGTATCTGTGGCTCCCTAGTACCAACGACTCTTACTTTATCAGAGACTGCAAGGAACTGCTCGGAATCGTAAACCGCTTCACGAAGCTCAGAATTTTACGGCTAGATTTTCTTAGTGTTGGCACAGGCTACGAGTACAATTGAAATGAAGACGAAAACTCGATGCACTCGCTCCAATCTACCGTTTGGAAAACCATTAAGAAATTACAGGACCCAGCACGACCTGCCGGCGCCTTGCGCAAAATCGTCTTGACTGGCCTCCTCAAAAATGACTTGAGCTTGTACATCGTGAAGCAGTAAAGGCAATTGCTGGCTCCAAATGGTAGAATTGGAGTTGGATGGGGAGCAAAGGGGAAGCGGTACCAGTTGCTTGGTACTTATAGAGTCGGGGAGGCTGCCAAGCGAGAGGATCTGGAACTTTTGTGGATGAAGGTGCCGGAGGTGGGAGATCGCTTCGCGAGAGAGCATCGGACGACGGGGAGTAGGCGGTTGTTGGCAAAGCGGAAGCCAGAATCGTCTCAATCGCCTACACCTCCAGAGCCAGAACAAAGTCCATAGTTCCAAGGCATGCGAACACGGAGACATTTATTACAAACACGGACGATCTTCTGAACCCCGATTGAGGAGGGATCTGGGGAGAGACGTTTACGACTACTACATATGCCGGCTTGAGATGTTATATACGCACTTTGACAAAATTCTTCTTGGAATGAAAACCAACCCTCTTTTCACGTACGTACATTGAGGATCGGGACGGCCCTTTTCGCTCAGAAAACGTATTGACGTCAAGATATTCAGACTCCTCAGCTTGTTACCAATTCTACACTCGTATGAGCGGCATTTACTCGCCCCCCCTCAGGCGCGGTGGTGGTATATTCCTTTCACTTAGGTTTTCAAAGGGGGGCTGAGCCGCCTTGCTGCCGTGCTGCTCTGGTAACGGAGGCCGGTGGGGATATGGCCTAATCTTTCGGCCCAATTTGCAGGCTTGTTGGTTCGATGCAGGTTCGAAGGATTGGTTTCTGTTTGGGTCCCGTCTTTTCGTACCATGCGGGCTGGTTGGTGCAGGGGTGATGAGCAGTGGTCAAATGTGAAGATGCCAGCCGTAGGCAATACTCGTTGAGTTCGGACATGGAGTACGTTTGGCTTCCGTACTCTATTCTATACATTCGATACATCCAAGTCCATACCATCACGCTCAAATCCTAAACATCCCTGACCCTCATCTCCCTCCCTTTCCCCTGCGTGCCCGCACCTCCAGACCCACTATCAATCTCCGTCTCGACCATTTCCAGCCCGGAGAGGTCAGGGTAGCGTTTGCTGAAATTCGTCTCCCAATCGTCGTCAGCACCATCCAACGCCGCTGCCTCTGGAAGCGACTGCTGCTGTTGCAGTCGTGAAGGCAATGCCTTTTTGGCGATGAGCGAAGGGGGTTTAGCTGGTGACGGTGGTCTGTCGCCTGTTCGTAGAGTTTGGGGTTTCGGTTGAGGCTTGGGTGGGCCAGTTGAGCGGGTAAATGGCTGTTCGGTTGGAGGAGCGCTGTTGCGCGGAAGGTTCTGGAGTGGGGGTGGTCGAGTTGGAAGCATGTCCTGTGGAGGTTTCGATTTTGGTCGCATTTGCGAGCTTGAGCCGTCCGATGGCTGCGTTGGAGTCTGACGAGAAGTAGTTCGAGGAGGATGACTAGGCTGGGCTTGCTGAACTCGCTGCTCTTCTGGTGAATCCGTGAAGCGGCCATATCCCGATGCAGTCTTTGTTGGTGATGGGGAAGCTCTACCGTTTTCATCAAGCAGCGACTGGACTTTGCTTTGAATAGACGCAGCCTTGTTGTTCAATCCGGCCGGCCGCCGTTTACCATCATCACCGCCTTCAGCAAGGCGCTGTCGGTAAGCAGCCGCTGCATCAGCGACCCGTTTCTCCTCTTGCGACAGCCGGCGTCGTTCAAGTTCTCGCCGCATCTCTGGGGGAATCTCTTCAGATTCTTCGAGAGCATTGCCATCGTCACTCCTACCATCTGTAGCCTCAGAGCCTGCGATTGGAGTTAAATTGTTTCCACGGACAGGTGAACGACTTGAGTCGCGTTGCTCAGAGGCCCCAATATTTGTTTCGAAACGGCGGAAAGCCTCTCCAAAACGGCCAGCAAGAAGTGATTTAGTTCCTGACAGCGATACTGACGGCATGCTAGCCCTCTTGATATGCCTTGATCCGTTGCTGATCCGTTTTTCCTTTCGTTTCGAAGTATCTTCCTCTTCCATGGCCTTGAGAAAGTCCACGTTGGAGTCAATCTTGACTGCTTCCTCTCCGTCATTCGCTTCTCCTGTCAAGGCCGATGTCAGAAGTGGAGCATTGATTGATTGCTGACTTGATTCATCGGGTTTAGATCTCTCTCGAGATAGTCTGCGCAAGAGATTTGGCTTTGATGGTGTCTGGACGCTCGATGGTCTCGCTTTCGAATTCGCGGACTTCGACCTCTGAACCGTAAAATCTACACCACTAAGGTACGCGGACCGATGCTTCACCTCAAGTGAAGTTTGGTAAGCCTTTAAGGACTCATCATCCAAGATTTGGGATCGAGATCTATGGCCAAGGAGGTTGGGCCGGTTTTGGCCCATAGCATCAGTCTGAAAGGACACAGCTTCCACTTCTGATGTATCAGATGCTCTTGGCTGGCTTGAGGACCGGTGCGTTGGAGAAGAAGAGGGAAAGCGAAATATTGGACGATTGGAATTGGCAGTGTTCTGTAGGGTGGGCGAAGGTGGCGATGGCGATGTCATGGTGCCAGTAGACACCATTGTGGGTCGTCGAGCAGCGGAGTCTTGACGCTTAGGATACTGGAGAGCCTTCGACTTTGACGTGTCATCAGCGATAGATATTGGCTTTACTTCGAGGCTTGGAGTATGTGCAGGAGGCTTTGACGTAGTTTGAGTGTGAACTCTGGTGGTTGGTTTCGCCTGAGCAAAAGCGTCGTCTGCTAACGCATCGGTCACGCGTTGACTGATGTCTTTCGAAGGCTTGTTCTTTGCTTCGGGATCAAATGCAAACTTGCTGCCGGAGTCATGAAGCAATGAGAAGTCGTCCAAAGGAGGGAACCGTACTGAAGGATCATCTGAGGGCAGCGCTTCAGGTACGGTGGTTGAAGCCGCGTCGAGAGCGACGAATGGATCGTTCGCAACAGCCCTTAAAGGAGATGGACTTGGCTTGGGCTTGTGATCTGCACCGGCTTTGGTCGGCCTTCCACGGCGCATTGGAGTAATGTCCGGTATGGTCTGCTTCTCTTCAACGAGAGGCACTTTGAAAGCGCCGGCTGAGGGTGGCGAAGCGACATTTGACTCAGGCGACGGTAGATGTTGGTTCCGTCGAGCCTCCGAATGCGTCCGTCCAGCATATATCTGGAAGAGTGAACAAAAAAATTGACCAGGATAGAGAGAAGCGCTTACATCTTTGATTGGGATATCTGTGCCTCGTAATAGGCACACCTCGCGTATTACCTGATATATGTTAGGCCGTTGTTGCGGATTCTCTCTCAGCATTTGAGCTGGGACAGATTAGCTATACCATTTGGCAACAAACAAGAGGACCGTACCTATCAGCTTCTTTGTTTGATCAGAAAATGAAGGATATCCCGGGAATTTGAAGCTCGCATTGAGTATCGCCATCTGGCCCTGTTCCTCGAATGGTGTCTTGTAGTAGCAGAGCTTGAATAACAATACCCCAAGGGCCCAGATATCGCTCTTCTCGTCTATTGGCTGCTTCCGGTAGACATCGATCATTTCAGGACTCCGGTACTGCAGTGTAGTATTTTTCTGTACGTCGTCCTCGATCAACCTACCCTCAACTGCGCTTGTAGCAGCCGGCCTTGGAGGTGCAGTTGATCCGAAGTCACAGAGCTTGTAACGCCGCGTTGAGCCAGACGTTGTGATGAGGACGTTTTCGACCTTCAGGTCTCGATGTAGAAGGGGCGGTTTGAGGTAATGCATGCACGCCACGCCAAGGGCAACATCAGAGAAGATCTTTAGGACCTCGGGCTCGGTGAGGCGATTCTGCAAGCGAGTATTCATGAAATCAATCAATCCTCCGCCATTGCAATATTCCATAAGGAGAAACACTTCGTAGCCTCCTCCCTTCAGTTGCGAAGCGTGAGAGTCAATGTAGTTGACAATTTGACGGCGCCCCTTCAGCTTCTTCATTGTCTCCACCTCTGTCCTCATACTAGCCAAAGCCTCCTTGTCAGGTACAGCAACTCTTTTGAGAACCGCACTGTCATCGCCATCCACAGGTTTTGGTAGTCGAACGAGGTAGACATGGGCGAAACCTCCCTCAGACAGGTATTTCTCTATGACCACTCTGTGCCCACCCACTTGGACTTTGGTGCCTGGTACGAAAGTCCCACTCGGTATGGCGGGGGCTGCAACGGCGGCAGAAGCTGCAGCGTATACTGGCTGTCGAACAGGGGCAGCCAAAGGGGGAGGGTTGAAGATTGCAGACATTGTGGAGGGAGCGCAGGGATAGGCGGAGTCCTGGCGCGGGTAATTGATTGCTACCGGGGTTTCATTGGAATGGGTGGGCGGCTTGGCTTCGTGACCATTTCGAGGACGGACAGAAGGAGGCTATTCAACAAAGAGGCCATGTATGGTGCAGCGAAGCCGCAGGCAGCGTTGAAGATCACTTGCGGCTGTGTCTCGATGTGCCAAGAAACCCCGCCAAGCATTTTGGGCTCCAGCCAATCCTTTGCCACGGCTCAAAATCCATCATATAGCCTTGTGGGACGCTGGAATCCCTGACGCGCACAGTGAGAAGATATACTATGGCTGCTGCTTGGAGATCGTGTCTGACCGATGATAAAGATTCGGTTGTCTTTCTTCACGGTCTACGTGTTCTACAATCCCAGGCACGAACTTTTTTCCCAACAGAGCAGAGACAATTATCATACAAAGCAGCAGGGCGCACTCTCGGAGGTACTCAAGAAACTGTCTCGAATATGGGAGCACCGTCTCCTAGCCCGGCCAAGTGGATGTTCACAGTAGGGAGGGGCAACAAGATATTGTGCAGGTTTGAAGTAATCCCATGTTGACTCGGGGCCTTTGTTTCTGCGACCCTGCGATAAAACATTGCACTCCTTTACTGTACATGAATGGCTTTTCAAAAACAAACTCTATCAAGGCTGTCGAACATTCCAGAAAACATCCAATGGGACTGAAGGTGCAGGATCGAGTGCTCATTTTCGATATGCACCAGCGTTGCCTAGAAGTGTGTCGAATGGGTGTAGTCTATACTATCTCTCTTCGTCATACTGTGTCAGGAAGTGGTGATGGAAGACAGGTGTATGCTAGGGATGGTGTGAGGGTGTTTGATGAATGGCAGCCTTGAAGCTTGAATCCATAAGGATGCAGATTGACACAGCCCCTATTAAAGTCCGCATTTTTAGAGCCACATGGCGCTATCGACGTAAGCGCTTAGTTCCCACGGAATTCATGCCACACAGCGGGTACTTAATAAGGTCCCCCCCGCGCAATCCCAAGCCCGGAAGCAGCGACTTGTCAGCCTCTCAGCCTTACCGAGTCCTCGAACCATTGAAAGAGCACAACACATCCAAACTACCAGAAGAGGTCTTGGCTTTTCTTTGGATGTTGATTCCAAGGCACAAAGTAACGTAATGCGGTCACATAATGTTGAAGAGATTGATTCCACGAGTCCAATCCATCCTTTCCCTCTCAACGCCAAGCTCACTCAAGGCTTTAATACCGCTGCCTCACAGTGAGAGTGAGGGTGAGAGTGACAATCAGCCAAAGTACTTATTAAAGATCCAGACCAAGGATTTCCAAAAGCTATGACCTCGAGGTGAGTCAGCGAACGAAGTCCCTCATTGGATCCTCAACTAATCATCACGTGCAGACTAGATCGCCTAGTAACGTATGACTACTGGCTGCATGAAATGACCCTGACCTCGGCTAACATTGACAGGCTTCTTGAGACAGGCTCCACACAACTTATCAGAAACACTGCTGCCCAGCAACTCGGAGATGTGCAGAAGCAGCATCCAGATGAATTATTCAACCTCTTAACCCGAGTCCTTCCCTTCCTCAAATCCAAATCATGGGATACACGCACTGCCGCAGCCAAAGCTATTGGCGGCATCGTCGAAAACGCTAGTCGCTTCGATCCGAATGGCGATGATGGCGTCAACGGCTTCAATGCGGATGACTCGATTAAAAGCGAAGCCACGGATGACCCTTTTAATCTTCCCTCGCTTCCTTGGGGCCATCATCAGCTACAGCTGAAGACTCTTGACCTCACAGCCATCTTGACTAACGGCAAGAAGCTTTTGGGCAGTGGAGTCAAGGACCAGGACTATGCCGTCGCATCTATGGACCCGGCGACGAGGCTGGACTTCCAAAGAAGAGCCTCATACGCCACCTTAGGACTATCTGGCGGAGATGTCGACGATCAAATCTCCAAGATCCTTAGCGAGATGAATATTCCCAAATCTGATACATACGCTATCCGTGTGGTTCCAACCATGCCCAAAGTCGACACCTCGGAAAGTATGATCTCGGATGACCAGGCGATGCGGTCACCAAGTCCCTTCACGCCTGGTGGAGACCCTGCCCAGACATCAGTTGATGGATCCGGACTCAGCAAGCGTCAGCTGAACCAGTTGAAGCGGAAAAAGAAGCTTGATGCCAGATCACAAGCAAGCAAAGTTAGGGTGGTGGATCTTGCGACTCGTCGACCAAGTAATAACACACCAATTACGCCCGCCACATCTGAACCATTCGCAATCAAGTCTAGCATCAAGCAAGAAATAGACGCTGACGGCGATACGGATATGTACTCACTGACTCGTGCTAACGTAGACGAGGATGCCAAAATTGTTTCTGACTTCAAAGGCTCCATTGTTCCGGAGAGATCCGTCTTACGGACTGAAGCCGAGGAAGAAGGACTTGAGTGGCCTTTTGAACGATTGTGCGAGGTGCTTACAGTAGACCTCTTCGACCACCACTGGGAGATCCGGCACGGGGCAGCTATGGGCTTACGTGAAGTCATTCGCGTCCATGGCGGAGGTGCCGGTCGAGAGCGTGGAAGGAGTAGGTCTGTCAATGATCAGATCAACAACAGATGGCTGGATGATTTGGCTTGCCGCTTGTGCGCTGTCTTAATGCTGGACCGCTTCGGGGACTACATCTCGGACAATGTCGTCGCACCGATTCGCGAGACTATTGGACAGACTCTTGGTGCTCTCATGGCGCATCTGGAAGCCGCGACGGTGACTTCGGTCTATCAAATATTGTACCGTATGGTCATGCAGAAAGGACTGCAGCTCACAACGCGCATATGGGAGGTGTGCCATGGGGGCATGATCGGGCTTCGGTACCTCGTGGCAGTCCGAAGCGATCTGCTCGTGAAAGACAACGGCCTAATGGATGGTGTTGTAGAAGCAGTCATGAAAGGCCTGGCGGACTTTGACGACGACGTTCGTGCAGTCAGTGCTGCTACTCTGACTCCAATCGCTAAAGAGTTCGTTTCTCTGCGTCCTGCTGCACTTGATGATCTTATGAACATCGTCTGGGACTGCCTGTCAGATATTCGAGACGACCTCAGCGCGAGTACTGGATTTGTAATGGATCTCCTTGCCAAGCTCTGCAGTTTCCCAGAAGTGTTGGTCGCAATGCAGGGGAACGCAGCAAAAGACGAGGACCATTCGTTCACCAGCCTTGTTCCGAGGTTGTACCCTTTTCTTCGACATACGATTACTAGCGTGCGGTCTGCCGTCCTTCGCGCTTTGCAGACTTTCCTACGAATCGGAAGTCAAGATACAAGGGGCTGGGTAAATGGAAGAATACTCAGGCTTGTCTTTCAGAATTTACTCGTGGAGCGCAATGAAACGACACTCGCTTTATCTCTGGAAGTCTGGAATGCTCTTTTGGACGCACTTGTCGAGAAAAATGACTCGGAAGCTAATTCTGACTTCCTAGAGCACATGCACGACTTTTTGATCTTGGCCCTTCACCCAGTTGGCACCTCGCGGAATCCTCTACCGATCGAGCTATGCTACTTCATGAAGCCTTCTGGGCAGCTTTATGGACCACCCAACCCTGAGATGATCAAAGCAGCTTCTCAACAGGCCACCGAACCAGCTGTTAAGCGGAGAAAGCGGTCCGAAAAGAAGGAGGAGCCGCCATCATCAGCTCACAACGTCGATGGGCACATGATCTCTGGTGACGTTGACCTCGTGGGTGTCGATACACTGATCAGATCGAGAATGTACGCTGGCAAAGCAATCGCCCGGGCATTGGCTCTCTATCCGCCCCTTGAGACCAGCTTGAACGGCCTTTCTGATGGCTTACGATCGCCTTTTTCAACGACACAAATGATTTCTGGGCTGGTCATTGAAGAGTATGCTCGGCAACTCTCGAGTCCCTTTGGCAGGATCGGTAGATTCAATCCAGAGCTTTCGTCGGTCCTTGACACTGAACGACCTGGAAGCTACAGCGATCTCTTGCCATACCTCAGGATTGTACGAGCTCAATGTCAAGCATTGCAGAACGCTTTCCGAGATCACGGACACGTATCTCAAGCTAAGTTGCCATCCCTCGCCATTGTGGTCCAAGGCGAGATCGGCGCTGGCCCAACTGCCTTCTCCATACCTAATGCAGAAGCTTGTGTCGGCACTGATTTCGACCGATTGAAGAAGGCTCTTACGCCGGCCCACCGGATCACATCGTTCCAAGTTCTTACCGACGCTCGCACAGCAACCGTTGAAGCAATCGACGAGGCTAAGAAAGTGAAATCGGAGAGAGATATGCGCATCAGAGCCGCTGCTGCGTCTGCGCTCATCGCCGTTGGAGAGATTCCTAAGAAGCCAAGCGGCCTCATCAAAGGTGTCATGGACAGTATCAAGATGGAAGAGAATGTCGAATTGCAAAAGCGATCAGCTTTCTCGATTGCATCTCTGCTTAATCATTACGCGTCCACACAAAAGCGTGGACCTGCTGATAAAGTCACTGCAAATTTGATGAGTTTCTACTGTATCGACACATCAGAGACTCCAGAGTTTCGCAACAACGCCATAAAGTCGGATGTGATCCTATCGCTCCATAAAGAAGAAGACCGGAAAGATTATGCCAATACGTCTGACTACGAGAAAGAAGCCAGAAGCGCAAGGATCACCCGGCGAGGTACCAAGGAAGCGCTTGATCAGCTGTGTCAGCTGTTTGGTACTCAAATATTTGAAAAAGCACCAGTCTTGAAGTCCAAGATCGAAACCCCTCTGCGTCAAGCCTTCGGCAACGACTCACCAATGAGCCTGGAGGACAACACGGAATTTGGTCAGGAGGTTGTAGATGGCCTTTCGATACTACGCGCTCTGGTACCGAATATGCACTCGACTCTTTATCCCTTCGTGATCGAATTGATGCCTCTGGTTGCCAAAGCATTGCGTAGCCAACTATCAGTCTTCCGATATGCAGCTGCCAAATGCTTTGCGACAATATGCAGTGTCTTGAGGATTGAGGGGATGACGATGTTGGTCGAGCACGTTCTCCCATTCAGTGGTTCCGATGACCTCCATTGCAGACAGGGTGCGATCGAGCTGGTGTATCACCTCATTCACGTGATGGAAGATAGTATTTTGCCCTACGTTATCTTCCTTATAGTTCCTGTTCTAGGCCGCATGAGCGATTCTGACAACGACGTACGGCTGATCGCAACAACAACCTTTGCCACTTTAGTGAAGCTTGTACCATTAGAAGCTGGCATCCCAGATCCACCAGGGTTTCCCGAGGCATTACTTAAGGGCAGGGATCGAGAACGCAAGTTCATATCGCAAATGCTAGACTTCAAGAAGGTTGAGCCCTTCGAGCTTCCAGTGGCCATCAAAGCTGAGTTGCGATCATACCAGCAAGAAGGTGTCAATTGGCTCGCTTTTCTAAATCGCTACCACCTTCATGGTATCCTCTGCGACGATATGGGCCTTGGAAAGACCCTGCAAACACTGTGCATTGTAGCGAGCGACCATCATACTCGAGCCGAAGAATATGCGAAGACCAAATCTTCAGAAAATCGAAAACTTCCATCTCTCATTGTCTGCCCACCAACGCTTTCGGGCCACTGGCAGCAAGAGATCCAACAATTTGCGCCATTCTTGTCTTGCATGGCTTATGTCGGACCTACCGCGGACAGGGCCAGATTGAGAGACCTGCTTGGTGAGACAGATGTAGTCATTACCTCTTATGATATCTGTAGGAATGACATCGACGTCTTCATGCCATTCAATTGGAACTACTGTGTTCTTGATGAGGGTCATCTCATCAAGAATCCAAAGGCCAAGACCAGCATGGCTGTCAAGCGACTCGTCAGCAATCATCGCCTTATTCTTTCCGGAACCCCTATACAAAACAATGTCCTCGAACTTTGGTCCCTCTTCGACTTCCTGATGCCCGGCTTCCTGGGCTCGGAAAAGGTGTTCCTGGACCGCTTTGCCAAACCAATAGCCGCATCTCGCTTCAGCAAATCTTCCTCTAGAGAACAAGAAGCCGGCGCTCTTGCCATTGAAGCTCTACACAAACAAGTCTTACCCTTTCTCCTTCGCCGCCTAAAAGAGGAAGTACTCGACGACCTCCCGCCCAAGATCATACAGAACTACTACTGCGACCTCTCGGAATTGCAGAAGAAGCTCTTCGAAGACTTTTCTAAGAAGGAGCGCAAGACTCTCAACGACAAAGCTAGCAGCGACAGCAAGGAAGCCAAACAACATATTTTCCAGGCACTACAGTACATGCGCAAGCTGTGCAACTCGCCATCTCTCGTCGTAAAGGAAGACCACAAGCAGTACGCTGCCATACAATCTCAGCTCGCTCGCCAAAACTCCAGCCTCAAAGACGTTGCTCACGCACCCAAGCTTACAGCTCTACGTGACTTACTGGTAGATTGCGGTATCGGCACCGATCCTGCCGAGAACAACAACTTTGTCTCTCCCCACCGTGCCCTCATATTCTGCCAAATGAAAGAAATGCTGGATATAGTTGCCAACGATGTCCTGCGCGCTCTCCTTCCCTCCGTTCAGTACCTGCGCCTAGATGGCAGCGTGGAAGCCAACAAGCGGCAGAACATCGTCAATCAATTCAATACGGATCCCAGTTATGATTGTCTTCTGCTGACTACCAGCGTTGGTGGATTAGGTCTGAATTTGACGGGTGCCGATACCGTGATCTTTGTGGAGCATGACTGGAATCCGCAGAAGGATCTGCAGGCTATGGACCGCGCGCACAGGATTGGACAGAAGAAGGTGGTGAATGTGTATCGGCTGGTGACAAGGGGGACGTTGGAGGAGAAAATCTTGAAGTATGTTGGGCTTTCCGTCATCTACACCAACATCTACGTTATCGAAACCCTTTGCTGACTTGATGATGCTGCAGTCTTCAACGCTTCAAAATCGACGTGGCTTCCACCGTTGTGAACCAACAAAACGCCGGGCTCGCAACCATGGAAACGGACCAGATTCTCGATCTCTTCAATCTCGGCGAGACCGCGCCGGCCACTACGATTGACAACAAGGACATAGACGGCAGGGAAGAAGACATGGTGGATGTGACGACTGGTGAAGTCAAGGAGAAGGGCAAGAAAGGGTGGCTGGATGATTTGGGAGAGTTGTGGGATGAGAGGGCGTATGAGGAGGAGTTCGATTTGGGAGGGTTCTTGAAGACGATGAAGATGTGAATGGGGTGCGGACAATTACCAACTGTCTTGGGGAGGTGGAGGCTATTTTGATGTGAACGAGGAGAAGACTCGTACGGGTAAGGAAGCATTGGTCCTGCTGCATGCATATTAGCGATGAGCGCCCTTTTGAGCATTGATATGGCGGTAAGGTCGATTTCTGGCCTGTGGTTTCAGTTTGGGGTTTAGGTATGAACCTAGATTGAACGGTAGTCTGAGTTCACCATCTCGATATGATCCCAATAAGCTTTTCGACATGCCTGCAAAGATGCCAGGCGCGTGAACTGCGAATTCGAAAAGGGTACGCAAGAGGTGATTTCAAAGACTGGAAAGCGACCATGCGAAAAGCGACCGCGCCCTGAGGATGGAGAGGATCTGTACTAGTACGGAGACGATGCCCTTTACGGAAGAGAAGCTCACTTCATGCTCGGGGCGCAAGGCCAAGCTATCAGGGGTAAATTTAAGGCTGAGACCAAGGACCGCGAGTTGCCGCTCCAAGGATGCTCCGAGGCTGAGGTTCAGGCAGCCATATACATTCCGAGTGACAGGCCATCTCGGCACTATGTATCATTCATTCCATCTGCTACCATCGCATTTCGTGTGCAAAATGCCACTTCCGACTCTCCCACGACTGGAATAGCCTCAAATGAGCGCCCTGATTAGCGGCCGACCCGTTCGTGTTGGCCTCCAGCCTGGCCATCGAGGTCACGCATTCCTACGTCCGGGATGTTCACAACGCCTTGAAAGATGCCAAAGGAATTTGATGCGGTATTCGTTGGCCTCTCTGAGGTGGAGGGGCGGAGGCGATTGGAAAGATTTCTTGAAGATAAGGCGCTGTGAGCATCTTGGTATGAAGAAATCTCGGTACTTTTTTTGACTTATAAGATTGCCAAAAATAAAGCTGGAAGAGACCTGCCCAAAGCTGCAACCGCGACTTCAAGACCACAGAGCGATCCGTATCGTACGGCAGTTGACAAGGTCAATGGCGAGTAAGGATCATCGGCAAGCCATCGAGGACCTTCATCGATAGATGCACGTATTCTATACGCTTTGACCATTGATGGATGTACACTTCTTGCTAGAACAGCTGACGAAGTGTCTTCTTTCTTAAGTTTTCAAGTGAAGACCTTGGAAGAGACCAAGAGGATATCGAAACCTCTTCCTGTACTGTTGAGAAGCGCAGAGGAAGCAATGAAATCAACGGAAACTTTACAAAATACGGTCTCAGCCCTCAGGAAGGTTGATACAGCTGTTGCAGACATAGCACGGGGTGTGCAAAAACTTTTAAATCATGAAGAGCGCGAAGCCTTGGAAATTCGAGATGGAAAAAGACATGAGCTACTGCAATGGATCTCAAATCTTGACTTTCGACCGAAACACACCGATATTCTTAGTCTTCGCTCACCAAATACTGGGACTTGACTACTCGAGACGAAAACTTTCAAATATAGTTGAAAAGGGAAAGCTCTTCTGGCATTTGGTGCCCTGGAGTACCAGGCGCTAGACCGTTCTCTCATCCATGTTAGTTCATCATTTACGATCGCATCTTTATGCATCGAGCACCATAGTCGCCTATGTGTACTTTGACTACAAAGACAAAGAGAGACAGACAGTGCCGGCAATCTTATCCAAATTGTTAGGACAATGTCTGGACCAAATAGAATCATGCCCGAAGAAGTTGAGCGATTGTACAATTTGCAGGCCAAGAGACCAAAAACAAAATAAGCTTGAGAGTACCCAGTGCATCTCACTGATAAAATGGTTGACTCAAGGTGCTCGTAAAGTGTTCTTGGTCTTTGATGCACTCGACGAGTGTCCGGAATTCGACGACCAATCTTACAAGGTTAGAGCTGAGATGATTGGTGCTGTAAGTACCATTTCCGACTTCGCTAGCGTGTTTGTCACATCCCGGCCGCACGTGGATCTGTCGCTGGCAATGAAAGGTTGTTTGAAATCAGAAATCTTTGCGCATAAAATATGCTTTTCTATCTTCAGGATCGGATGAGAGGTTATCTACGACTTCGAAAGATACTAGGTCTTGAATCGGAATCGGCACGGTACATTGGGATACTATTTGTATGAAGGCGCATGGAATGTAGGTCTGAGCTTTCCTGCTTACTGCTACGAAGGTTCTAATCAGTACAGGTTTCTACTTGCTCGGCTTCAAATGGACTCGATGATCAATCAAACTAGCTCTAGGAATATGCATAGAATTTAAGACTTCTGCCAGAAAGACTTAATCACACATTCGATGATGCTCTGGAAAGGATCAAAAGTCAAACGAAGGAGTATTTTTTGTTGGCAGAACTCGGGGTTTTCTACGCAAAAAGGCCGCTGAGAATCGCTGAACTCTGTGAGGCTGTCGCGATTGAGCCTGATGACAAGTATCTTGATCGTTCCGGTTTTTATGAGATTGAATTACTCTTCCGTGTTTACTGTGGCTTGATTACCATTGACGAAAAAGATGATGTGATTCGATTAGTCCATTGTTCGTTCCAAGAGTACCTTACCACTTGCTGGAGTACTGAGTACCCAGATGCATAAAGAACTTGCCTTACTTCCCAAAGCCTTGAGAATGTGGCCATGCGGAGGAATATTCAAGATGAAGCTCATATTGAAGACGACCAATCTTTGAAAGATCTTCAAGAACATGGTCTTATTGGATACGTCAGCTGCTATTGGGTGAACATGTGAAAGTGCGCTTTGAGAGTGAGCTTGAAGAATCCATACAGGATCTCTTTCGGAAGAAAGGGCAACTGCTGAAGATATTCAATCTATATTACAACGTTCGATTCAGTCCACACACTTTTTCAGGAACGACTTCCCCAACACACGATGCTATCATCTGGGGCATGGTGCGTATCCTGAGAGTTCTCATAGATCTCGGCGCAAATTTCGATTCCAGAGACGATAAAGGGCAAACGCCGCTCATTTTGGCGATGTTGAATGGGCAAGAAACTGCAGCGCGCCTTCTTTTGGATTCTGGGGCAGAAACATGACACAATGAACTTGCGAGGCTTGCGACCGTTGACGGCTGCCCTGTCTAAATATGGGTATCCAGTAACCGAGCTCCTTCTCGAATGTGGAGCAACACCTATTTCTGGAAGCAGATTTGTTTGCTATTCGTGCTTCGATGTTGATCTGTGTAGTCTCTGTATAGGCAAGGACGGCTGCGCAGTCCCTGATCCAAGGTGTAGAGGGTACGAGTTTCTGGAGGAGACTTGTCCACATGAAGGTACTCCCTCGAGTGGATTGAGAAGGAGGAGTATCCGGAGCGCTGTCTTGTAAATGCGCGGGGCGAGAGACTGAACGAATGGTTGACACGGCTCAAGAAGAAGTATAGCAGGGAGGTAGGGGGCTAGTTGGTCCAGATCTCATAGCTCACGTGTGGACCAAACGGCTTTTACCATTCTTTTTTTTTGCTTCACCAGAATCAGAAGGCGCAATTATACCGATGACATATGGCAGACGGTCCGAGATTCCTGCAAGGGCAAGGCAGAAGTCTCTTGAGTCGACCGAGGTGAGCCGGCTTCACAGAAAGAGACCATCGCTGCCGGAAATGCCACCAGGGTGGCGACGAATATGAAGAATGGACACAACACAAACGCAGGTCTCAAATGGCCCCTGTCAGAATGTCGCGTGAGGCCCCCAATGAGGTCCGACAATATATGCCCACATCTCAAGGAGGTACATAAGATGTTGTCGTCATCGGAAAGACAAGTCATCATAGACGAGAGTAGATTGTTGGCGAGGAGGGTGGACAGTGATGGAATTGCTCGGCGCATGTCTTGTCTAGAGTAGACCCCAGATCTCACCTGTGGTCATCCCAGAATGGTTGATAGCTATCCATTCAGTTGACTGGGTTTCAATATGCACGATGAACGCTTTCGTTACACACTGTTCAACGATCCATAATCCACTTAGTTGCGATTTAATGATATAATGAATTGGTACCTCAGACAAATCGCGTGTGTGTGGTAGTGCCCGCTCGACGAGCTCTGCAGCACCGGCGAAATGGGCAAGGAAGATTTACACAAATAATCTTTCTAGTTAGTTTGCTGTCTAGATGATCATCGTGGGAGAGAATACGTGGTTCTGGACGAGAGTCATTTGATTCTGCAAAGGGGAGAACTTCCAAGTTTCGAGCTGTTCAAACCATTCTCAACCAACCACGGTGTGATATTCAATCAATCCGAAACAAATTCTGAGCGGTATCTTACCCTTTTGAGACTGATTCTTGAGAGGTTTGAGATGCTGGCTTTCGCTGTGGTGGCATTGTATTCATTCACATTGCGGGATAAGTCTTGGCATTCCGGGGACTTTTGTTGAGTATGTTGTACTATTGTACTGGTGGGGGGAATGCGGCACCACCCTGGTGATGTGTATTCTACGCTCTTTTTCCCACATACCCAAACCCCCCACATTCGAACACCGAGATGAGACTGCTGGACCAGGTTCTGACATTAAACAGCTGAACTGTCCGTGTTGACTGTTGGACGATGAGCACCGGAAAGGCCAGCAACGGCCAGAGAGCAGAGGCTATCGAGAAATACTCGGTCTTCACAACAGCCGAGAAATGGTGCATTGTCGCCATGGTTTCTTACGCCGCTTGGTTCTCGACTCTGAGCAGCTTCATTTACTATCCGGCCATACACCAGCTGTCCCAGACATTCTCCGTCTCGGTCGACAAGATCAACTTGACCGTTACTTCCTACATGGCCGTGGCGACGGTAGCGCCGACTTTGGTCGGCGACACCGCTGACGTACTGGGCCGCAGACCGGTATATGTGATGGCTTTGAGTCTCTACATAGGGGCCAATATCGCCATCGTTCTGTCTGATACTTATTCAGCGCTCCTAGGCCTTCGAGTACTACAAGCTCTGGCAATTTCGGGCATGCTTTCCGTCCTAGTCTTGGGTTCGTTGCTAATGTCTTCAGGCACCTTCTCAATTGCCTACGGGGTGATTACTGATGTGGCGTCTCCCGCGGAAAGAGGTTCTTTCGTTAGTGCGGTATCTTTCGCGTAGGTTCGGATGCCAGTCTGGAGGATTTCAAGGCTTATGTAGAAAAGTATAACGATTGCGCCAAGCATTGGTCCCATACTAGGAGGAGGTCTGACCTACGCCGCAGGTTGGACCTGGATATTCTGGTTCCTGTGCATTGCTGCAGGATCATGCTTGTCAATAATGACCTTCTTCCTACCCGAGACTTCTCGGAACATCGTGGGCAATGGATCCATCAGACCGTCAAAGCACCTACGACTACCCATCACGACACTTATGTGTCACTGGAAGGACAGCGACGTTGTTGCAGACCATCAGTGGCGAATGCCGAATCCCTTGAAATCGTTGACGATAATTGCCCGCAGGGATAACACCATTATCATTATCGCTTGCGGCTTCCTCTACATCATCTACACTTGCATCAATACCTCGCTCTCCGTATTATTCATCGACATCTACAAGCTAAACCAGTGGCAGGCAGGTCTGATATACCTTCCCTTTGGTATTGGTGGAACAGTCTCAACTTTCTTCTCCGGTCCGCTGCTGAACAAGTCATACCGCAATGCGAGGACGAAACAGGGTCTCCAAACAGATGTGGCTGTGGGAGACGACTTGGACAACTTTTCTGTCGAACAGGCGCGCCTCGGTATCATATGGATCCCCATGCTCGTGACCACGTGCTCAGTCGTCGCTTTCGGCTGGGTCTTGCACTACCACCAGGTCGGGCATTTCCCACACATCTCCAACAGCTCCCAAGCTGACACAACCCAGCACATTGCCATTCCACTCTGCCTGCAATTCATCGCAGGACTGTGTATGCAGCTCGATTTCAGCGTAAGTCTTCCCCCCATACACCCAGTCGGAGGGCCCAAAGCGAATGACTCCAAAGATCTACAACACCCTCCTCGTGGATAAGAATTATCGAACACCGGCAGCTGCTCAGGCGGCCAGTAACATGGTACGCTGTGCGTTGGCGGCCATCGCAGTCTCGTTCCTACAGGATATGATTGATGCAATGGGTATCGGCTGGACATTCACATTCATGGGCGGGCTGTGTTTAGTTGCTGTAGGTCTCTTCTTCGTTGACTATCATAGAGGGACGTCCTGGAGACAGAAGAGCATTAATTCGTTATCACATCAAGGAAATAGATCAGGTACAGCTTGATAGCCCGAAGAAGAACTTCTGGTACTTTTGATCTTCATCCCTCGTACGGACGCGCCATATTCTGCAATCCGTGCTCTGCCACCTCATCGCGTTCAATGACCGTTTTGGAGTGAATACTGTAAACCGGTATGGACTGTCATGAATGGTATACAGAGATGGGGATCAAGTCAAGGCCGCACACCTAACAACAGCAACCTCTCCATTCCTCGGACACAGTAAAGACCTCTCCACGCCCCAAATACTGCATAAAGCCAAGCAATCTCTACTGATCCAATCGCCCGGCAACGAAAAAAGCGGCTCGGCTTTGTCCCCAGTAGTATTATCGGCATCATTGTTATGATGATGATCGAGGATGGTTGTTGAAGTCGTTGTGGCTGTAGCTATGCTTGTGGAACGGGACGGAGGAGGAGGAGGAGAGAACAGCGACGGACCGGAGCGAAATGGAAGTCGCCAAGAGCAGATTGAATGAGTTCTGGAGAGGTATATGAGGCTGTCGTGGGAGAGGAAGGAGAGGGCGAGGGCGATTTGGGAGGACAGGGTCCAAGGGAGGATGAAAGGGGTGATTGCCATTGACTCTCTCTCTTGGTCGGTCCCCGATGTTGGTGCCGTGGATGTTGACCATGAGGAGGTTTCGAAACAAAGGAACGTCTTTTCTTTTGAGTTCTGGTTCAAGAGCGAGATCTGCACCAACACATGCTTTTTGTCGTGGGTGACGAGGACTCGGTCGACCGTGTTTTGGGCTGGGAAGCTTTCCGGGTTCAATGGCATGTTCTGATGACGTGGGTATTCAAACTTGTAAGTCTGGCGTTCGACCAAGTTCCAATCCAGTATGTGGATGGCATTCGGCCCGACTCCGATGATCAGAGCGGGGTTTTGAGGATGTATGATCCATTTGCACTCAGCCGTATGCAATTCCAACGACAGTATTATTGAAGAAGATATGATTGAGACGGTGAGAATCGTTGACGAGGAACGGACCAAAAGCTGGCTTGAATCGGGGTGAAATAACAACTGTAGAATAGGCCCATTTGTGCTGTTCTTCATCGGGATGTCGGCCTTCGTTTCCACAACTGGGCTCAGGTTGCCGGCACTGGGGGTGATGGACATGATGGTGACCTTTTTACTCGAGTCAGAGAAGCAAAAATAACGTCCATCGTTACTCCAGCTCATTTGCTCGATGCTCAGAAAGCTTTTGGACACGTGAAGGTCGGCAAGCTTCCCTCGCTGCGTGTCGTGCAAATGGACTGTTCCTTTCTCCGTCCCACAGCAATAAAGACGACCGACAGGCGAGCCTGCAAGAACTGTAATAGAGTCGATCCTCCAAGACCAGCTCTCGGATGCAGTAGACCTTTGTCCAAGACTTTCTGTCTCACTCCCGCTGTCATTACCTTTACCTCTCTGCTCTGCAAATCTCATCAGAGCGTTTGGCTCCCAGGCATTCCCATAATAACCTCTAATGTCGTAAAAGCGATTTAGATCAGGACTGAATACCAGGCCAAGGACGGTATCTTCGGAGGTCAATTGATATAGAAGACAGAAGTCAGATGTCGTATACACTTTCACCGTTCCACGTACATCACCGGTGGCAAAAAGATTCCCATCTCTGCTGATCGCTAGTCTAGATGCTCCCGTGGCGATCTCATCATTTTCACCGTCGTAGGGGCGCCATTTGAAAACCACACCTTCAATGTAAAGACCCAGAACTTCTGGATAGTGCGGGTGCCAGACAGCTTCGATCACTTCGCCTCTGGCAACTTCTTCTCTTTTTCGCCAGCAATGGCCGATGTGCACTGGTCCGTCAGTCTCCCATGCTGAAAGCGGATGACCTCGATACGCTACAGCAATCAACCTTCCATCTTTGTTCAGAGCCATATGACTCGACGAATTCAAGAAGTGCCCCTCAAGCTCGGGCTCTTCGAGCTCCGCCACGAGCTGCCAGGTTGGGGACGTTTGATTCAAGTTGAGCGATCTTATTCGTCTGTCATCCGTGCCAACAAGAAGCATAGTACTATTGTTCGTCCAAAGCATTGCAAGCGGTCGAGGTCGTGATTCGATATTTTCAACCGACCATTTGCATTTTCCGGTGGAAATTTCCCAGAGTTTTGTCGTGAGGTAGCCATAAGTAGCAAGCAAGCTCCCGGTGCTATTCAATTCCATCCTGTACACGCGCTCGCCATGCTTAATTGGACTGAATGTCGCCTCCTCAAAAATTGAAGAGTCGTAGAGTACAACACTTCCTGACGAGACGAGGACAGCAATTTGAGCTCCGGCGGCCGAGATAGATGAAGCATATGTACCAAATCCAAATGACATGCGTGCAAGCGAGTCGTCCCAATTTTCAGTCGATAGACCTGAGACCAAGAGACTCTTGTGCTGCATCTTTCCAAACTGTTGGTAGATTGCAGAATTGTGGGGACAGAAGGGGGGAATGAGTTTGTAGATCGATTCGGGGTTCCGTCGCAAAATCGTGCCAAACTTCCCGACTATCTTCACGAAGTCTTCAGCCCAGCTATCAATGAGTTCTTGCTTCACGATATGATGGTCTTCTCCACTCTGTGCTGCATCGTTTTTTAATTTGGTAGAATACTTCGAAAGATGTTTTGACGCTTGGATGAGTACGCGCAGTTGTTTACTGGTCGCAAGGACTTGAATCCATATTAAAACCCAGTGGCCGGTCAGGAACTTGTTGAGGACTTCAATTACCTGCCCGCGATCGAGTGAAGTTGATTTCAGATGGGAAGTCCACGAACTAGCAGCATAGTCGAGGAATACGGGCTTCTGGCTTCCTTTGACCTTTGCACGAAGACCAATAGCCATGAGACATCGCATGCAGCTGAAGAATACTTGTTCGTGGGCGGCATCCCTATCAACGCCGAACGGGCGATCGTTGCCGCTGAGTAAGTATTCGCGAGCAGTTTGATGGATCATGGCAACGTTGCCACCATTATCGATGACGACAAAACCACCACACAAATCCACAATCGATCGCTGAAAATCCAGTATTTCAGTGGCATCCTCATGCAGAGCTTGTGACAGCTCTGCAACTGTCAACACGCGCAATGAACAAGTGACGCTCTGGAGAACGGTCGATGCTAATGCCCTATCTGTGGCAGATGGATTCTGGGCAATGGATGATGCCATGCGATCATACAGTGCTTCCATGCCAACAGGTAATTGTTGCAGTGCGAGCTCAACATCGGCTTGCGTATGACACAAGTTCAACTTATCAACAGCGAGTCGTACCCACTGCTGAGTTAGTACTGCTTGACAAAGGATACAGGATTTCAAACTACTTACGAGAAAATTATTCTGCGCTCCTATAACTAGTCGCTGTACAATACTCTCGTTGTATTCAGTAGTACCATACATGCTAAGTTCCTGATGAATGTAACAGCGTAGATCTTCTAGATGACCTTCGATGCTTATCAGACTTGCTTTCAGCACTTTCGGGACCCTCTGAAAGACGGCGACTGTCTCCGAGGTCTTTCGGCCCACGAGTAAGACGCGAATCGGTATAGATGACAAAGAGATGTCAGAGAAGAGCCTGATAAGTGCCCTGGGATCATCTGCCTCATCAAGGCCATCTACGATCCAATATAATGGGTGACCTCCCTCCATATTGAAAAGTATGGATTTGAATATGCACTCCCAAATAGTCCTCGGGTCTGCGGTTTCAAAATCAAAGGCTTCATCCACAAGCTGAAGAATTTTATGCATGAAACCGGGAAAACTTCGTGCTATTTGGTAAGCGATAGAGCGAAGTAGTAAGCTCAAAGTCCGTTTCCTTTGATCGCCAAATCTTATAAAGAAGTATTGACAAGAGACACCTTGTTCCACAAGGCTGTTGATAATGAATGAAGACAGTACTGACTTGCCGGTTGCGGGCCCACCGTTCAGCCAAAGGAGCGAGGGTGCTGAATCTCGGACGTGTAACCACTCGAGATAATCCTTCTCCTCAAGAAGCCAATCATTGGTCCCTTGTGCCCATTGATCCCGGAAAAAGATGTAGTCTATGTCTGGCAGTCCTGTAATGGCCAGCAATGACTTCAAATCTTGTGACTCCCTTCGATTAGATAGAGGCGGCTTGTTCGATCTGCTGGTCGAAATGATCTTGCTAACAAGTGATTTGAGAGCGTTTCTCATTGTGATGTAGTTGGGATCTCTGGGACTATCATACTTGCAAACGTTATGATGATCTGCGTCCAATGCCTTGGAGGTCTCTCCAGGATATCCAAGTACAGATGAATCCTTTTCCAGTATCATCTTTGAAAATATCAGCACAAAATCAGAAGGGCTTCTGCCGGCATCTGCTTACAATTCGGGCACTTTTGAGTCCAATTGAAGTAGATTGGGTTTCATAGAAAGAAACGATGTCTAATCTTGGTGCAACATGGCGGAATTGTTCATTGAGTCTTTGCAATGTGAATGAGTTTTTCGCAAGTTCAGATATATACTGCTTCGAATTGGTGACAAAGGTTGATCGCAAGATCCGATCCAATAATTCGGCCAGGTTCGTACCACGATGTGGGGTTGCAAGAAAGGTGATCGCAGAGATAGCCTTGATTATTGATTCATACTCAGGATCATTCTGGCCTTGCATATATGCCTGTATTGTCAGCGAAGCACAATGGCAGGTGAGTTGGCAGGTATCTTTACCTCCTTAATTATGAGCCCTCCCATACTATGGACCACAAAAATTAGAGGCACCTTGCGTCAAAATTAGTCTTGTCAGGTCCTGGTACATGAGTCTTACTCACATTTCCTATATCCAAATCTTCCTTCTGCTCATCCTTCGCATACTTGAGATCAAAAAGTAAATCTTTGGCAAAGTCCAATACTGAGGTGCTGACATTTCCGGCTGTGCGAAAATTGGCATTGTATCCGAAGGTAAGTATTCTGGTCAGACAGATATCGGGTTCAAGTGGTAGAAATTTCAATGGCCAGAATAATTCTGGGTCTTCATTTTTCGACCACGTCCTTCGACTAGTTCCTCCAAGACCGTGAATAAAGACAATGTCGACTTTGTGACCATGTTCAGGAGTATAGACGATGTTTAAACCAAGTGGCCCGGGATCGGTTTCGCTGTTTCTTCGAGAGTGATCGCTAATCTTCCGAGGGTATAAATGTGTGGATGTCTGAGAGAGATATGTTGTGGATCCGACATGATCCTCTTGAATTGGAACAGAGACACCAGAAGGGCTCGAATTAGGACTGTGAGACTGCGATGTGGTCCGCTGAAACCTCGGCTGACGATCTTCATCACTGCGTTTCCTCCTGAAGCTGAAAGGTTTCTGGAACTATCGAATAGCGATGAATTAAACAAATGCCTTATTTATCTTCGAGAGTGGGACTGATCACTAACCATGATATTTGAAGTAACTTTGCACTTCAGCCGATAGAGTCGGTCCGTCTGGCTGATGTCTGTTTTTCTGGTAGTTTACATGCGCAACTTGGGAGGTGCTGAGGGCGTGTGTCAGTATGGGTAACACGAAGTGGCCGACCCTCGTAAGGATCTCAATATGCCTTCGCTGGCAGTGTCCCTCCGAAGTGAGGCCTGGCAAAAGTTCCAACTTGCTACCTGGGGACACTGCAGTCCTAAGTGAAAGTATTAAGAATACTAAAATATGCGATCGCCTTAGCGCCGATGGCTGCATGGAGTGACGTCGATTTTACCTAAGTTCACCAACGATGTTGCCTCCCCCAAAGCACCTAGTATCGCACTCAGCTCTCTGCGCCAGAAATACCAAAGACTGAAGGGATGTCTAAGTGGCCCTAATGGGGTCCAGGGCAGTTAGAGAAGTGCTTTTCACGGCTGCTGCCGGCGCGGCGCCGGCGCGGCAGAAGACGTAGCCCTAGTCCCTGCTACCTCAGCGACAGCGGCCTGGTGCAAAATCCATATACATTATGAATGGATGGGTGGGAGAAGGAAAACCTCCTGAGTGGACCGGAGAAGGACATTAATTGAGGAACAAGATGGAGCAGGAATAGGTGGGGAACACCTCAAGGTATTGACAGCTTGGCTCGGGACAATTCCCCCTGCCGCAGTCCCCTCGATAAGCCTTCCGGAGTCCCCGCGCGTGATGATGGTCGATCTACTGGTCAAGCTTTAGCCCCCACCAAGGTTGGACGGGGACGCTTGTGAGCAGGGGGAAAAGTGGCCAAGACACATCTCTTTCCATCTGCAACAGTCGAAGCATACTCGAGGGTACTCATGGTGAGCGAGTGTAGAAAAAGATGAATGCTACCGACAGTCTTGATAGTTGGACTGGACCGAGGGGACGAACTGCAAAGTGCAAGTCAAGTTTAGGCAGGTGTTTCTGCGCTATCGATGCCGCTAAGACGCCTGCAAGCCGAGTCACGGACTAGCCACCAATCATGGTGCCTACCGATCTCAATTTGGCCTTTCCGTTGCGCTCCTTTTCTCTACGAAATATCTCGGCTTAATCAATGCGGCTTCTTCTTCTTGGCTCTGGTGTTCGCGAATAATCTTGTGGCTATTAGTAACTGTAGCAACTTTTGAAATACAAAAATCCTTTCGAAAACCTTTGCCTGAACAATGATTAGGAACTGGTGTGCATGTAGGGGCGGTGCTGATTTTTATCCAACCCCCAAGTTGATTCTTGTTGTCCCAGGACAGGAGCCAATCGCTTCAATCCACGTAAACGCTCGCAGTACTCTACCTAGCACAATCTGCTGGTGCCCCACCATCCTTTTCCAGAGCCGAGGCGCGAATAGACCCTACCCACAAAATATATATATATATACATACATACATAGTGCTAATCTTGCCACACCTCGTTCCAATACCAAAACATGTCAGACTCATCTGAGTGGGAGGTGGGGATCGAGGGAAACCTCCCTATTCACAAAGCCGTTGTTGAGGGTAAGGTTGCACTTCACAGGTTATTGGTCAGCTTAAACTGACACCGACTTCGCAGTGATGCCCAGAGGAACGAAGGTTATCTCGGCAGAGTCTTGTGGTATATCTGCCTGGACGAAGACCGCGAAGGTCTCCGTCGTTCTGCTAGATGGGAATCCAAAGAGATATTTCTTAAAGGTAAGCGTACCTTCATCCTGTTGAATCAATGCTTGTTGTTAAAAGGTTGGTACCGTGCAGTGCGCGACAGGGCAGGGTGCACGAGCTTTGGCTGAGGGTGAGTTTCATTCTGCATCAGCCATCGATGCTTTGGTTCCAGGATTGGTGCCGAAAGCAGCTGCATGGGGAGAGTATCATAACGGCGAATCACAAGTATACTTCTTCCTAGGAGACTTCCACGATATGGATCTTTCTGCAGTTCCAGAACCAGTCCACTTTACGTTTCAGATAGCAGAGCTTCATCGGAGAGGAACGTCTCCAAACGGAATGTTTGGGTTTCCTGTTCCCACGGTATGTGGCATAATGGAACGTACAGTAATCTGGGAAAAAAGCTGGGCGAAATCCTTCACCCATCAACTTAAGGATGTTATCAAGTATGACAATGAGACGAATGGTCGTTGGCCAGAATACGACGCCGCTTGCAAGCAACTTATCGATGTGGCCATACCAAAACTCTTGGGGGCTCTGCAGTCTGACGGCCGTGAGATCACGCCAACATTGATACATGGTGATTTATGGGAACAGAATGTTGGAATTGACATGGAAACGGGCGAGACTGTTATTTTCGATCCTGGCTGCACCTATGCCCATAATGAAATGGAGTTTGGGACATGGAGGTGCTCCTGGGCGTTTCACTTCAACTCACCAATCTATATGCGACTTTATCAACGCCATTTCGAGCCCTCAGAGCCTGTCGAAGAATGGGACGACCGTAATCGGCTTTACAGCATCCATCCCTATTTGAATGATTCCGCAGGACATCCGGGAAGTGTTTCGAGGCAAATGTGAGTGTTTCTTCTCATCGTTAAGGTAAGCTGCTGAATGATACTCCGTAGAGCTTATAATGATATGCTATACCTTTGCGAGAAATACGGACCCTTGGACAGCCTCGAGAAATACAATCCCGAGAAGGATGTGAGCGTTACAGGTGCTTACGTTCCGTTTGTCATGAACCAGCTAGAGTGAAAAGGCTGGGCCTTCGACGCCTGTGAAGCCCCTAGGGATGTCCATTATGACTTAATCAGTCAATCAATGATGACGCCGGAGCTAAACAAGGACTTGAGGTCGTGCTATACATCCCATAGGTCTTGGCGTGAAATGTCCTGTTCGGACGAGTAGCCTGTTGTAGTTTTTGAAGAGCGATGGCCAGTCGCTGGTGTCGACTGCAGGCGTTGTAGCTTTCGGTATGATGGTGCAGTCCACTTCTTGGCCTGTGGCAGGAACGACTGCAAATTTGGGAGATGATTGACTCTAAGGGTGGTGATCACTGTCGCGGTCGCTCTTTCATCAGCACCTAAGCTTTACTAGTGTACCTATCTACGGTACACACCTACCGTACACTGGTGCACTAGCCGAACGCGCATTTCTTGGCAGGGGAAAGGACGAGAGAGTGGAACATCCGAACATTTTATTATTAATCGTAGCACAAAAATTACGCAACCCCTCGGACTCTTAAGTCAGAGACGTGGAGGTTTTAAGCACATGGCCTTGTTACTGTACTCGCAAGTGTTTACCTTACTTCGGTCCTGTTCGTGCAGGCAGCATCTCTGTTTGCGGTCAACAGCATGATCTTGCCTTCAAGATTTCCCACATCATGGCTCATGTCATCTTGACCGGTTGCACGGGTACTGCTGGCTCTGCCGTCCTCGCCCGCTGCATTGCTTCCTCTCGCATCTCTCGCATCTCCGTGCTTTCAAGACGCCCCGTCAAGCAAGCTACTGGCGTCGACAAGGTCAATGTGATTATTCACAAGGACTTCAATGTCTACCCTAATGGTCTACTCGAGCAGCTGAAGGGAGCTGTGGGATGTGTCTGGGCTCTAGGGATTTCAGCGGGGCAAGTCAGCGCAGAGTATGTTGCGATATTCGACTTACGCTTACGCTTTCTATCATGGCTCTTACTACTATTCCGATGGCTCATCGCTGACTCGAAGAATTTGCAGTGAATACAAAGTCTTGACCCTCGATTACCCTCTCGCAGCCGCCAAAGCTTTCGCGACCCTGAGTCCTCTCTTCAACTTTGTCTACGTCTCAGGAGAAGGAGTGAGCAATTATACATGCTTGTCAGAGCATTCGGGTCGTAGCTGAGCCCCTATAGGTCACACGCAACCCGGGTCGCTTCACGGCCCTCTTCGCCAGCACGAAAGGCGCCGCCGAATCCTCTCTACTCTCTCTCCTTCCCAAGAATTCTTCCCTCCGCGTCTACAACGTCCGCCCTGCCTTCATCGACGACACTCAGGACGCTAAGCTCAAAGAAGGCAAGAAACCTTTCTCGTATGCTCTGATGGATAAGATGGCCCCATTATTAAGGGCAGCATGGCCGAGTGGAGTCAGCCCGACTGGGAAATTGGCAGAAGTTCTGGTCAAATGTGTGGAAGAGCAGGGAACGAAAGAGGATGTGGAGAAAGCGTATCGAGGCAAGGGTGTGAGCTTCGATGGAGAAGGAGAAGGTGTCGGAGTTCTGATTGAAAACGTAGGGGTGAGAAGGTTGGCAGGACTGTAGCAGGTCGCTTTCATCCAAGTATTTCGCAATGCGTCACCATCACCATTTGCTGACCCCGCCGGGCTCATCATGACTGGGGAAAAAGCTCCCAGAACGCGCTCCTCATCGCCAATAGCAATGCCTCCCATTCCTCCATCTCCAAAACTTGCCCTTCTCCTTCTCCTTCTCCTTCCCCATCCGCCTCCCCTCCACAACTTTTTATCTCACCGGCCCCATCCACCAATCCCTCATCCGCCTACCAACCTCTGGAGCCTGCCTCATCATCTTTCTCTCCTCCTCCAAACGCGCCGAAAAGAACCGCAGCCTCCTCGCTCAAACGCTCACGTCGGAGCTCCTTCTTATCCCTCATGTTCAAGTAATGAGCCAGCTCGAACGCAAGCTTTTCGGCTTTGCCGCCGTGATCAGGCAGATCATGTTGCTTCTGGAGCCAGCGAATATTCTGCTTAGGCGTGTAGCCGAAGTTTCGGTGCTCTGCGTTGCAAAGGCGTGCTTGGCTGGGAAATGCGTCAATTTATCAACTTTTATGCAATGGAAAGGTTTACACGTGTTTGGCTAGAAACTGCGTCAATTGCACGGCACCAACTTTCGGGCCATGAAAAGAGTTACTGCTCTCAGCTCTGCGTGTATGTTGATGCTGCTTCGGTCGACCTTCTCGCGCTTTGCGGTTGCCTGATCTATCTGCAGTCATTGCTGCAGTGCTATTCTGGAAACTTGCCATGGTTTGTGTTGAGTTGGTTGATGCTGAAGTGATACTGACTCTACCTTACATCAATCTCCCACCCATCCCAATCCGCCGCATCGGTACCGTTCGGCCTCGTTCCTCTTGAGAACCCAACCCTAATCCCAGCAATATCAACCGCACTCTTCACATACCTGACCTCGGCCCCAAAGCCCTGACTCCACGCCTCATCAAAGTTTCTCTCATCAAACAGCTCAGGTCTGACCTGCTTCATAGCTTTCAACGCTCGCTTGCCCACTTCGTCAACACTATCGCTATGCCTCAGTCCACCTTCCCCTTTGCCATAAAACCCAGCTTCCCTGAAGCGCGACTTGAGGAAGTCGACAACCTCAGGCGGATATAAACCCAGACTCAAGAGATAGACGTTGTAACCGACCAAGCTCCCCCCGCCCCACCAGCTTCCTCCCTCCGTTGCTCGCTTGTACAAGCCTGTCAAGGCGGCAATAGCGCCCGCGCAGCCAGTCCCGTAATCGCTCATTGGGAAAGGCGGAATGACGGGCTCCTCAAGGTCTAGGAGCTCTGTCCCCTGTGTCCACGCAACGCCAGTCACACAATCCGCTATCTGCTGCCAGCCCGGTCTCTGCGACCATTTGGAGGCCTCTGAGTCTGGAGCCTCCTTTGAAGAAGGCGGGAGAGCGCCAAAGCAGGATTCCGAGATGTAGATGATGCCTTTGTTTCGAGGCCGAATCAGCTCGAGGATCTGGGAGGGCCCGTAACCTAGGCGGTCAAGAGAGCCAGGACGGTAGCCGTCGATGATAACATCGGCAGTTTGGACGAGGGATTCGAATATTTGACGCGAGCTTGGGTCGTGGAGATTTAGTTCCGTGGCGTGTTTGCCCATGTTGCCGTCAACTTGGAAGAAGGGTACATCACTCAAATGAGGTGCAGTGACCTTCATGACATCCGCTCCATACTCCGCCAGAGTACGCCCAATGACAGGTCCAGCGATGATCCTACAAAGCTCAAGTACTCTAATGCCAGCTAGTGGCTGTGGCTTGTCATTTGAACTATTTCGAGCTGGGAATGGCACTGGGGGTGTCGAGATTTCTAGACTCTCGAGAGTCCATGGTGGCAGGTCCACTTTGCTTTGGCCATAATTTGTCTCTTTGAAATCTTCGTACTTGAGACAAGTTACGCCTGCTTGTCTATGCTGAGCATTCATTTCCTCGAGCTCTGCAATTGAAAAGTTCTTCATTTGGCTTTCAATAAGATTGATACATTCATGATACTCTGTCACATCAGGTCTGTGACCCTCTAACCCTATCATATTGAGCGATGTCGTGGCTTCGAGCGATCCATGGAGATGGAAATACTCCCCAGGATTTCGAGTTTCGTACAGATTGGCTGCGAATCGTCGATACAGGATTGATTGTGCTTTCAGAAGGTCCGTGTCTAAGTATGTAAGCCTTCACTCAGCGAAGGGTTTGGCGGAGCCCACCTTTCAGCTTTGATTTTACATTCGGATCCCCTTTTGCCATGCCATCTAGTGTCGAAAGATATCCGGCGAAAAGGAAACAAGTGGCTCGCTCTATGCTGATTTTGATGTCTCTTTTGTCCATTCCAAAGCGCAAATCAGTAATTGCAGCCACAGTGCTAGCTTCAACAGCCTTCAACGCCGTGACTGCTTCGGTCTCCTTCAGAGGGCAAGGCAAGCCTATGTCATCTCCATGACCTTCAGACTCAAATGAGATCTCCCAAAGATGAGTTCTCACATCTTCAGGGACTAAGCCATCAGCGGTTCGAAGAAGATCTTGGAGCGCGGAATGGATTCCTTTCTGCAGCGAGTAAGGCTTAACACCGTTCGACATCTCGCCAACAGCCCAGGATTGTCGTGGGGTGACACTTTAATGGCTTTTTTAACGAGCAACGAGTTTGTACGAATCTTTGAAACTCGTCCTATCCCTCTATAAGAACAATGTAAGAATGGTCCGAAGCTGCCGACAGCATCTCGTAAGCAAAGACAACAGAAAGAGAGACGCGAGTAGCAAGGTACCTTGCCTCGCCATTGAGCCGTTGGATCACCATGTTGGTCGGCATGACTAAGATGGTGCCACAGTGCACTATCCGACTGACGACTCCGGGGTTGATGTGGAAAATTTGTTCGCCTCAATGATCGGCATTTTTAACGGCATCAAAACGGGTTTGCCAAAGTAGATTTCCCGGCTCCCGTAGTGTCTTTGCACTAGCGTTCGAGCTAAGGCGGTCTAGGCGATAATGTAAACAACTCGTCATTTTTCCGATAACAACAGTCTCGAACACCATCACACATACCCAAATATTTTACACCACATCACACAAATCTCCCGTAAATTGTTACAAAAGAAGGCGCTTTGATAGCTCGCTGGCCATGGCTACGCCACGGCGACGGTCCTCACGTATCAAGGCCGAAACACCTGTGAGAGAAATCCAATGGCAACTATCTGGACACAGCTTTGCCTCCCCTCTACACCTGTCTTATGGTCCAGGAATAGGTACTGACCAGGCAGTAGTCTCACTTCAATGCTACGCCCTTAGCAAGCAAGCTATCCTCACTACTAGAGCGAGACGAGTCTCCTCAAAGCGGCGCCCTACGCTCCCTCAACGCCATTGTCTCCTCCCCTCTCGCCCCTCCTAATACCGCCATGGTGCAAGGCCCTTTCGATGTCCAGCCATCGCCAGTCAAAACCCCTCAGACGGCTTCTATACAGCCGTCAATGGAAGAAATGCATCCAAGCAAAGTCCACCAGAGTAGTATCAAGCCATCGGCGTCTCGTCAACGCTTCGGCACTATCTTTTCCCGAATGACTGGTTCTCCTTCAAAGCCTGCCGTAACGGCGCTCCCTCCGCAGACACCATCAAAGTCGAAGGGTTCTATGCCTGACAGAATGACCTCACCTACCTTCGACTTCAGCTTCGAGCGCCCAGAATCGGACCTCAGTGTCGAGGCACAGAAGATCATGGACAGTGTGCGAGAAGAAGCTGCGAAGATCAAAGCACAGATGATAGAAGAGCGAAGCAAACAAGAACACAAAGATGGCGAGGCTGACCAGCTTTACGGTGTTGGTGGACGGAAGATTGCAAAGCCCAAGGGCAAGTCTGGACGATACAGTGATGTTCACAAGCAAGAGTTCAAAAAAATGGACTCCATCGCTGGACATGCATCAATCTGGAAGAACAAGGTCGAGGCCAATGCATCTTCGTTGAAGCGAAGCCCATCAAAGGCAGAGCTGGATGAGCCTCTCGGGAAACTCCCTCGATCGAAATCATTCAAATCATTCGGTCACCAGCATTCAAATGATCGACTTGACAACACCTCGCCGAGCAAGCGTGCCAAGCAGAGCCGCTACGACGATACATCCTCAGCAAGACCAGTCTCACGAGACACCAACCCAGAGCTAGAGAGTGCACAGACGACATCTGCAAAGGCACGACCTCAGTCCGCCTTGCCAAGCGCCGTCACCACTCCTACAAAGGCTTCTTTGGCTCGCTCGGTCAGTGTAAAGTCAATGAAGACCTCTATGATTCCATCATTGAGTAGATCTGCTTCCACGAAGACGCTTGGAAGCTCAGTGGCGCCAAAGACTGAAGGAAACAAGTACCTCTCTTCGCTTTCACGCTTTGGCAGCATGAAGTCAATTCTACATCGCTCCCAGCCAAAATTCTCCAATGATCCTGCAAAAGTTGCAGCAGGCACTCACCTGCCACTCCCTCAAGGCAAGATGGATCTTGAGAAAGAGTTACCTAAGCTCCCCGGTACCCCGTCGGATGGTCTGCATCGATCCTCCACCATGAAGCGAGTAGGCTTTACGCCAAGCACCAAATCTCAGCACGACCTAGCAGCTATCTCGCCCTCTCCATCCAAGATCCCAACGCCACATCCACAGCATCAATCGCAATCATCTGACGACACCTCCAAATTGTCCGATCTAATCACGTATCCGGATCTAGGCAACTCCCCTAACATCACCACCCGCACGAAGATCCCTAAAGCATCTGCGCCTGGCGACTTCACTTTCCGCTCCGAGAAAACCATGGACTTCAACACCGCATCACCCAACATTTTCACAAGCCCAGGAAGTACGATCCGTCACGTCCGTCCAAGCGGCATCTCGACACCTCTACCTGCCTTCAAGAGACGTCCTTCCATTCCGCATGGCATGTCAAACAAGAAGCGACGTCGTGTCGAATCCGATACTGAAGCTGAAGACGAAGAAAATGTCGATCCTACGGTAGTGGATGAAGTTGATGACAATCAACCAAAAGCCAAAAAGCAGCGTATGAACAGATCGCTGGAGAAGACAGCGGATGCTTCCTCCCCACTGAAGAGACGTGCAGCTGGGAGCAAAATCCCAAAGCTTGGTGGTGCTAAAGAGAAGGGCAGGATGGGTATCAGTTTGGGCAGATTGAATATGCTTGCGAGGCCCAAGGAGAGGCACTAGATTTTGAAGAAGCGCACCTTGATGTGCCGGACTTCGAGACGAGTTTGGGGAACGATGCGAGCGGCCTTTTAATGAGAATGATACGATACGCTGACGCATGGACGAAAAACGCGGTCGACACGATGAATTAAAAAAGGCTTCTTTTCTGCTGCTGTGTTTAATGGAACTGTGTATTTCTCCAGGCGCACTCTCAGGCGCATTCCTGACAGAATAAGGTGATCGATGTGTACGATCAGTCACGTAGATAGGTCCGAATCAGTGTGATACATTTGCAAATATCTGTGACAAGTCACAAACCGCTCGGTGTCAATGAAAGCCCAATTCCACCTGCATCAGATGCTGATAAAGCTGTCATTCGCTTACAAGGACCAAGCACGGTCTGGCATGGTATGCTGCAAATGCTTTCCAATTTCGCCATTCAAACCAAGAATACTAAGCCAGAACGAGTCTAGCAATAGCATTGCTGCTTTCTAATGAGTTGCAGATACAGAACATAACACGAGTATTGCTCGATCTCAAGATACGCGACGCAGCGGTGTCTACAGCAAGCGGGAAAATGCGCAAGCACGAGCGACACATGATGCTGACCCTTTCCCCAAGTTCTGCAAGGCAAATATCCCATGATCGTAGGCGAGGAAATGGTTGGTCTATGCAAGACTGGAACGTGTCGTCTGGAGAAGATGCCAAGACCACACCAAGAAGCCCTTGAAGCCTTTCGCCTATTTAGCGTATTCAGGTCGGCAGGGACTTTTTCGCAATGATATTAAGTAGTAGCCTATCAGAAGCCATCTTTCGTAACCCACTCACTCTATGAACAGACTTGACAGGTTGATAATGCTTTTGCGATTCATGTTTTATGCCGATCTTCTGCAATAACGATGTTTCCAGGCCTGCCCATAAGGTGCCTAGCGCGTCTAGTGCGGTAATCTATTGCCGGGCGCAAAGACAAGGTTGCCCTTGAAACCAGACGAAGGGATCGTCGGTTCTACAGGTGCCAGCTCTGACTCTATTTCAGTATCTATCGCTGCATATTTTGTCGAGAAACGCGGCAACGCTGATCCCACATGCGAACCTCGCCATCATGAGTTGGTGTCTCTGCTAAGCTCTGTGCTCGACGTTGCAAGTCTGCGCGAGAGCCCAATGATACAACAGGGATCAGCAGGGTCGCTAGGATTGGGATGAGAGCGCTGAACTGAGGGGTCCAAGGACGATTAGGTAAAGCGGTGTGCAACTTTTGTACACCTATCGTACAAATCTTGGAGTTCTGATCCCTGCTCACAACATCCGATTGGTGAATGAAGTGAAACATCGATCTCAACTATAGCGCTCACTCACAATTACAATATTTGCACTCGCGGAAACCACTACAAGTCGTCGCAAGGGAACGGGGGGTGCTCAATCCCTTTCTTGGCTCCTTCCTTAGCGTCGGCCACTTGATCCTCCACGTCCGACCGAGGCGAAGAGCATTCTCGTATGACATGACGCGGCACGGTGCGATCATAAGTACTGTAGACTTAAATTTACGTCTTGCATTCGACACGCACCCTAGAGATCCCAGCGATGGGAGTCATGAGCTTGCGCTCATCGAGGCACTTGCCGCGAATACTCCTCCTGCGAGGCTGATAAAGTACTTATGTTGTATGCTCAGCACGCATGCATGATGCAGCCTTCGCCGAGACCGTGGCCCCACTTTTGCCAAGGAACCCCACCATACTTTATTGTTGCATGATGCCTATAAATATGCATCCTGTCAGCATACCGCATGCTTACCTTAGGTTACTTATAGTACTCTTCACAGCCTGATCGGGCTCCTGATCGGAGGTGGCTAAGCACAGCTGCATCAGCTATGTCCCGTTATTTGGAGTGCTCCTTCGCCATGCCCTTACGGCTTCCGCAATTGCAGGTCAAGGATGGCCTCGCTCTCGATGCTCTAGCGCGAGAGCCTTTGTTGTCAAGAGGAGTATTTCGAAGCCGAAGGCACCACTTCCCACTCATGCCATCTTCAAATACTCATCTTGGCCAAAACCTCCTTCCACACCCAAGTTGAGAATGGCCACCCAAACTCAGCCGAGTGTCGACCTTAGCGAGAACCGCGGTAGCCATATACTTGCATCCGTGACTACGGTCCTCGTACTTGCCATCATCTCAACCGGGTTACGCCTTATTGCCAGACGTATCCAGAAGACCAAGTACAATGCTTCAGACTATGCTGTCGTTGTTGCCCTCGTTTGTGGCATCTGCGACGGTGCTATCAGCTTCACTGGTCTGTTTCTCTCAGAAACCTTTTCGGGCGATGCTTACCATCATCAAGGAATACATTATGGATTCGGACGACATGTGCAGACCGTGAGCAAACCAGATCTAGAGATATTCTTCAAGGCAAGTAACACTGGCTATAAAGCTGCGTGGCTGGCTAATGAAATATAGCTCTTCTTCGCAGCCGAGATCTTCTACATCCTTGCTATCACCTTCGCCAAATTCTCCGTCCTCCTGCTCTACTGCTCCATTTTCCCTGGTAAGCGCTTTGCGCTGTACGCCAAATGCCTCGCCGCCGTCGTCCTGGTTTGGGCAACAGTCAACATTTTCGGAATTATATTTAGCTGCGTGCCAGTGCAAGGCTTCTGGGATTTGAAGGTTAAGGTGCATTCCACCTGCATCAATTCAACCAAGTTCTTTATCGGCAATGCTATTCCTAACATCTTCACTGACGCGGCTATCTTGCTTCTGCCGATGCGCAAGATCTGGGACTTGCATACGTCTGCGAAGCGCAAAATCGTAGTTTCGGGCATATTCCTCATGGGTGGCTTGTTAGCATACTCCCCCAACATTAGCTTCCCTCGTTGACCGCTTTCAGCGTGATTGTGGCGAGTATCCTTCGTCTCGCATTCCTGCTCAACGAGAACCTCGCCGATCCGACGTGTAAGCCTTCCCACTAAAGTGATTCGTCTCTCACCACTGACAATTAGTACAGATGGGCTAGTCAATATGTTTACGTGGTCAAACATCGAGGTGGACGTCGCCGTGCTCAGTGCGAGTTTGCCTACTCTGCGGCCCGTGTTCCAAAAAATGTGGCCTTCACACTTGATGACCATGTATGGTCGAGCATTAGGTAAAGGCTCAGGGAGATCAGAAAGACCTGATGTCGCCTTTGCCATGCCCAACATGGACCGTTCGGCAAGAAAGAATTTTCAGTCGCTCGATGATGGGAATGGCTACTCTGTGACGTCCGTTGCGGCCCAAGGAGACCTGGAGCAAGGAGACGAACGTTTTGACGGTATCCGCATCAAGCGTGAGGTAGTGCACGAGCTCGAAGATAAGTAGAGTAGCCTAGAGATGTTGTACCAGTATATAGGAAAGGGGGAGGGTGCAAGCTCTCAAGAGGGCAACAGTTCAATGATGCACAAAAGGCATACGCCCACTCGCCGCGTCTCTGATGAAAGCATGTACAACGATGATGTGATCGGCGGTAACACTATGCTCAGGCCCCAGGCGACTTACAGGAGAACGGTGTCGATCTACTCAAAAGTGGTCGGGCGTAATGAGGGCTAGACAAGAGAAATGCTACTCAAGGAGACGTCTAACCCGGCTTTATGGCCTCGTGACTACATTTTCTTCTCATTCATCAATTCGAAATTACCGCAGAACGCTTCACTCATACGATCTTGCACCCTGGCATCCACCTCGCCGCCATCATCCATTCCAAAAATGGCCGCCTTAAATACCATCTCCACGCGCAACATCCCAACTACTTCATTCTTACGGGTCTTCCTCGTAACCAGATCTAAACAATGGCAAAGAAGATAAATCCCGTAAACCTGGATGTGTAAAATCTATTTATTGCGATGAAAAGCAGCTTCTGATGCGCTGTCAAGGCCTTTCTTTGCCTGAGGCATGGGAGACTTTGATGCAAGTGACAGCTAGCAAGACAGGAGAACGGCACCCTCAATCATGGTAGAAATGAGAACATATCAGGCAGTGAGATCATCAATATTTGGGGGGGTGCAATCGCCCTCCTTGGACTTACCCTCTCGCGCGAGAGTAAGGCGGCGATCATCTCAAGCTTGGAAATGTGCCTCTGAGACCCCAGCTCAGTCCGCTCATCACCTTTCCAGGGGATGAAGTTCACCCCTTCAAGCGATTTCGTCCGGCCTAGGTTTAAATCTTAAAAAGGGCCTCAATGTGGAATACAAAGGGACGTGCTATACACAAGGAATCACCTGTGCCCTCCTACTCCCCTACAACCTAGCATACCACGAACCTCGCCTATATCAGCCTCGTCTGTTGCCCCATCGCAGCTAAATTTGATGATACACTCATTTCTATGGAAACGGATGCCGAGACTAAGCATAACGTGGGCATGGACCTGTACCACTCAGCTCAAGTAAATGAGCACATTTGAGCTGTGGTCCAAAATAAGTTCTGGGAAAGTACTCATAAATTCACATTTCCTATCCCTAAAAGCTTTCTCATCCCCCCAACGCTCGTCGAGACACCCAGCATGACTGATACCTCTATCGATTCTCTTCCGCGCCATCTGCCTCACCAAGCTCACGAAACTCCTTTTCAGCCCCGTGAAATGTCCCAACCCTCAATAAGACCCATCGACTCGATGCAACAGCATGGATCGCACCAACTGGGAAGGAAGGGCCGGAAGCGTTCTGCTGATGCTATGGGGACCATAGAACTACCGGCTGCCAAAAGAATCAGAATCGAGGAAGCTCATGATCAGAATCGTGGTGGAATGGAAAAGACGTTGACGCGATTACTGTTGGAGCTTGAAAACCGTCGACCGCAACTCGAAACGGTCCAAAATACCGTTGAACATAATGACAAGGGCCAACTTACCCTACTAGATCATCCTGAGGAGGGAGTGCGCGGAGTCCAACCTAAAAAGCAGTACTGCTCTCTTGCGGCTGAGGTGCCAATCCACGAACGCCAGGATCAGGACCAATGCGACCACCTAGAGGCACCGATCCGGTCATCATCCACACACGCACCCTCCTTCGTCGAATTTGTCTTCTCCACATCCCCTCCTTCCGTGTCTGTCTATCCCTCTTATCTCTCTCCAATTCTAACTCCAATCTCCTATGCCCAAACCAAAAGGGAACGTGCCGCCAAAAGGACCGCACGCCGACTCGCGAAACGGCTCTCCCGCCTGACTCCATTGGGGCTAGTCGCCCTTACGCAGAAACGACTCATGAAGGAACGTGAGACCACCCTCATCAAAGAAGCGTGCATGAAGCATGAGATGAAGAGAGCGAAGAGAGCAGCTATATCTCCAGAGATATTCCAAACCATTGATATCCACGACGATGGTGATGAGGACAATGCGGGCGACCAAATTATCATTACGCAAGACAGTGGAGTAGGCGCAGAGACCAAGGCTTTCGCCGGCGTGATAACGATCCAAGACCGACTCAGCGCTATGAGCCAAGCTCTTTCCGAACACGCCAAGGATGGAACGCTGCGAAAAGAACCAGGGCGCCACTCATTCTACGTCGACGCAGCTGTATCGTCCGAGTATGGAATATCAGGCATCGCAGTGGTACACAAAACGCATCGGCGGTATTGGGCCTCGCCCTGGACCGCCAAAGGATACCGCGTACGCGAAACGCTAGATCAAGAAGACGCCGAAGCATGGGCCATCTGGCAAGCACTGGAGGTCACTTTAGAGAAGGTTCATGCCGACCGAGCAAACGCGAAGCCACAGGATCCTTGCTCTGTCGTGGTATTGTACTCCGACTGTGCATGGGCGCTGCAGAAGATTGGGAATAGTAGGTCTGGTGGGGGAAAGGTGGTACAGAAGATAATCGCTCAATCAAAGGAGCTCCAACGATTAGGGGTGGATGTACACCTTCATTGGGTTCCAGGACACAAAAAGATACCTGGCAATGAGCTGGCAGATCTGGTGGCAAAACAGGCTCGGCGGCCTGTCAAGTAGGACTGCGTCCTTTGGCCCTCACGATAAAAAGAACGTTCATGCAGCGCATGTGGAGAGATGAACAATGAGATAAGGCAGTGTCAATTACTACCTAGCTAAGCTGGACTGACGCTGAAAAGCTTCTGCCAAAGCTCGACTACTCAAACAAGTCCACCGGATGAGAGACACATTGTGCCAGGCCTGGACCTGCGGTGGCGTCTAAGATAGGACGCTCCACTACCAAATGTTAGCAGCACGATCAATGGGCTTGCGTTTTAAGACAAATACCTTGAACACAGGATGGATCCAATGGTAGTATTGGCATAATGGAATGATGAAGGACGACCATACCAGCGATTGCCGATGTCGGCCTTAAGTGCACCGAGGCTTTTTGAGCCAGAAGAGGCATCTAGGAAAGCAGTCCGTAAAAAAAAGGGGAGGTCAGCTTGCCATCGCTGAGTAGTAAAGAATCACATCTTTCGGAAACCACACGGGAACCTAGACAAGTGCCACTTTTCCGCTTTGTATGAGAATCGAACTCAACATCCCTCGCTAGCTGCACGAAAGGAACTCAAACCAAACTCCAGGTTCAAAGAAAGCACTGCCACCCTACCTTGGTACCCTTATTCGCCCATCGCTGTTGATGTGAAGCGTCTCAAAGTGTCGTCGAGCTTGAAAGAAGGCATCTAGAATGGAAGTCCGTAAAAGAAAGGGCGGTCAGCTTGCCATCGCTGAGTAGTAAAGAATCACACCTTTCGGAAACCACACGGGAACCTAGACAAATGCCACTTTTCCGCTTTGTATGAGAATCGAACTCAACATCCTTCGCTAGCTGCACGAAAGGAATTCAACCCAGACTCCAGGTTCAAAGAAAGCACTGCCACCCTACCTTAATTTCCCAACCATCGCTGACAGTTTCCAATGAGGTCTGACAAGGATTGATGCATGGATTACCTAGCCACTACCAGTCAGAGTAGTTCAACAGCTTCCAGGTTACAACTTACCATAGGGAAAAGCTCGACGATGTGAGGCTGCTTCGAGCACTAGCCGATCAGTCTTGAGCTAGCAAGCTGCTAGAGGGGAGCATGTGTACTATTGGAAACGTGTGTAGTGGGGGTATGTGTGTAGGGTGAGCATGTATTTTGGTGGCGAGCCCAAGCGTATGTGCACTTGGCGACGAGGAGTATGCGTGCAGTCGGATAGTTGTGTGCAGCCGGAGCATGTGGGCAGGGGAAGCATGGGTGTAGCTGGCAAGCTCGAGCACACGTGGGATTGGGGATTAGGTTCGTATGTGCACGTGTGCTACTGACGATCCGGAGTACATGTGGAGTGGGGCCGCGTGTATGAAGGGAGACGCCGGTGGAAGGTATACGATGGAAGAGCATTCTCATGGTAGGCCGTTGCAGCGTCTAGTCATCATCAGTCACTGTATTGCAATATGTGGTAGGTGAAGAGTTACCACAAGATGTGCTTAGGCTGACAACGTCAAACAGTAGCAGATGAAGGCAGCTGTGAGCAGAGAAGTGTTTGTGACGGTAGGTCCAGATCTAGCAGAGGAGTCGAGAGAGTGGTAGAAATGGGAGCCTGGAACAGCTGCGCTCAATGCCAGCAAGACGCAATTCAAAGGCAGCGAGGGTGATGAGGAGTAGCTGTGCAGACGTGAGGATGGTGATGTGTGCTTCACCATGATGGCAAGAAGATGAAGAAAGAGGATAGATTTTAGAAGTCAAGTTGGAGTGGCTTGGAACCATTTTGGGTACGAAGTGGAGGAGGATGTATGAAGGAAGAAGAAATGAAGGGGAGTGCAAGGTATTTGTATTGCTCCAGGAGAAGGGGCAAGCACTTGGCTATTTACGCCGGGATTCAAGAAGGGAAGGAAGGAGCACCTTCCCCGAGTCATCCAGCACAGTAGGAGGGTAACGAAGAGCAGGAGGAGCACCAAAACTCAAGAAGCGATGCAATATGATTGAATTGCGTTGCAACCACGGAAAATTGAGGTCGAGCTACCTATGTTCAGAAGTATCGATCTGTACAGAATCCTCCCCTTCAGACTCGCAGATCGCAGTGCAAAGGCCCTTGAAATACTACGCATGACCCTTGCTGATTACGGTATCATTGCCCGGACTCGATGTGTGCCGCAAATGGTGTCACAGAGCTGGGAGAGGCAACGCTGGAAGGAGCGAAAGGAGCGAAAGCGGACTTTGTAACTGATACTCGGCATTCCATTTCAATGCCAATTACCTTCCTCGCGCAAAGGGGAAATCTTGTGCCAAATTCTATCCTCCGAAGGCGGGAAGCTCGTTGATGTGCTCTTAGATGATCGTGGGATGTTCCCAAAACGCCTCTTTCCGTTGGCGGTCGCCGCTGCCCACAGAGCTGTGCCGTGCCTGTCCATGTGGTCGAGTGGCCGTTCGCTGGAGACCCGATAGACTGCAAAGGAGACGGTCGGCTCAAGAAGAAAAGGACAATCGAAAACGACGAGTTCGATTCCAGGTGTCGTCGGCATTCGTGAAAAGTTCCTGCTGGATTTCGATTTGCTGAATGTGCGTACCTTGCGGAAACTGTCCTGAAAAGCCTGGCAAAGTTGCTGACTCGCGGGAAATGCCAACAGCACAGGTACCTAGTAAACCCATGCAAATTCTAGCACGATGTCCGCAGGGTAGGCGTACTCATGCAATAATACAGACTTTGGAGGTAATCTACTTATATACTAACAAAAAGACGCCAGTGTTTTAGCACATATAAAATTCATCATTTAAGGGGTAATGCTGCATTATTTTCAATACACTCTTATAACATAATCCGAAATCACAATGTTATAGTATAGTACAACTTTTCTTTCACGACACGGGATCTGCCTCAATTTCGCAATTCCCGTCGGCTGAGAGATTCTTCGTCAATCAAGAGAAGATGCAAATTATTGGGAGCTCTCGCAGCTCATCATAAAGTGAACCGACGGCTGGCCTAATCTCGTCTTACGGAACCTACATTCGTCTCGGGACAGGTATGCAATGCATCCAGATTCGGATGTCTATTTGGGGGCCGCATCGCGCGGAGTAGAGTACATGGCTTCGTGCGTAAGGTAAGAAGAGTTCCGTTTCGCATAAGGGTTTTGGCCCTCGGTCGGAGATGCGAGCGAGATCAACGGTACAACTGGCTCCATGATCAGTAAGACATATGTATCGATGCGGAGTGGCGATTTCAATGCCCCAGTGATGGAATATGTGCACGAGGCTCAGGCTCCCTCCACGTCCGCAAAGGTACCAAGTGGCTTCGCGCGGTCCAAGAGGTCGAGAAGGAATGATGGTGAGGCCTTTGAAGGCCAAGTCTCAAGTATCTCTACAGCATACAATGGTAGATGTCAGAAGCAAGGCCCGAGATTAACCTCGCCTCCAGACACTCCTAGTCTATTGCCCGATAGCAGCGTAGGCAACTTGGCGTGGCGCTATTGTCTCCAAGTCTGCTGAGAATGAGAATTGGAGAAGCTTAACGGTAGATCCTCCGTGGGCGTCTGCAAGACAAGTCATGAGCGCCAAGACTGCCAAGACTTCGCTCCCCATGGGTTTTCTTTAGCGTAGGTAGGGCTATCCCATTCAGTGACCTGGCCCCCTCCAGATGTCGTAGGTATGTAAGCTTCATCTTTTTTTATCCATTCTTGGCATCTCTACAACATCATGTCGTCCAAAGGCACAACGTCTGATATGTCCGAGGGGCGGTCCGAGCCTGGGGCTGAGGTCGAAGACCCTCACGCTGTCGGGCTCTCCAAGCGGGGTGAATGGTGATGCGTGCTAATGCACCATCTGGCCAATCATGGGACCTTTGTCGATACCAGCATCTGATTACTAACATGGCCATCCAATTCTTCCCCGCAATGATCGTATGGTCGACTTCATCACCTGCCCATAGTCAGCTTCAATCCCAAACATCCTGGCCCGATTGTGTTCTACTTGGTCGGCGCAATCCACAGCTATGGCCGTGCTCGACTTTCTCCCGGCTTCAGGGCTTGGCTGGCTCTTGATTGGGTTCCTTGCTTTCTTCATATCAAAATGTCTTTACCGCTTGACACTACATCCACTTGCACACTTCCCTGGACCCACACTGGCAGCTATCACCAGGTTTTATGGGGGCTTCTTTGACCTAAGATCTGATACCTCTTACGTCAAGAAGCTGCCAGAGCTGCATAGGAAATATGGTTTCTACCAACACTCCTTCACATCCGTCACCCCTCTAAGGGTTCATAGGGCCCATCGTACGGGTATGGCCCAACCAACTTAACATCCATGACATGGACGCCTACAATCAGCAAGTCACTCAATTACTATGTTCCATGCCACGATTAACAGCGTCAGGATTTACAAACCTGGCACAAAATTCAATAAAGAAACCGGGTTCTACCAATCTTTCCCACCTGCCGATCACTCCTTCTTTCAAATCCTAGAGACCAAAGAAGCAATGGCGCGCAAGAATATGATGAACCCGTACTTCTCTCAAGAAGCAATTCGTCGCGCAGAGCCTCTGATCCAAACTTTCACGACTAAGTTCCTAACGATCTTGGAGAGAGCAGCACTTGAAGCCAGACCTGTGAACATGAGTCTAGGATTCAAATGCCTTGCAGCGGACACTAATATGAACTTCTCTTTCCAAAAACCATTGGGCGCTCTCGATGCGCCGGAATTTGACTTTCCACTTGTGAGAGCGACCGATGCGTCGATAAAGGACGTTCAGTGGGTGCTTTATTTTCCCAAATTTTTTAGATCTTTGTTCGACGCAATAGACCTGCTCCCACAAAGGATAGTTGATAAGTACTTTGAACCTTTGGCACAGATGAAATCGATCACGAACGTACGCACGTATCCGCCAAGTCACTCGTCGCTGAACTAACATTGACGAGACCTCTCGCGACCGTATCTTGGAACTTAAGAAACGCTCTGCCGTCGATCGGCTTCCGACCGTTTTCGATACCATGCTGAACCCCAACCTCGAAAAGGGGCAATTCGCCCCTTCGCTTGATGAGCTTTCTGCAGACGCGGTGTTTTTGCTTATCGCAGGGACGGATACCACAGCACACAACCTCATAGTGGCAACATACAGCACCCTGACCAATCCCTCCGTGTTGGCGAACCTCAAAGCCGAGCTGAGAGAGGCAATGCCCAACAAGGACAGCCTGCTTGACTGGGCGGCCCTGGAGAAGCTACCTTATCTGGTGCAATATTTTTCTTTGGTTCTGCACTTTGAAGTCGCTGACTTGTTTACAGCGCGGCATCATCAAAGAATCCCTACGCTCATCCTCTGGTGCTCCCGGCAATCTCCCGCGTGTAGTCCCTCAAACAGGCGCCGTCTTCTGCGGGCGGAAGATAGCACCAGGAGTAAGACGCTCTTTGAAGATCCTCTGAGTTGTCATTCATTGCTTCGACTAATCAACATTCACGTCCAGACTCTCGTATCCTGCTGTGTTCATGTTCATCACACCGACCCGGACGTCTTCGAGGACCCGACGGTCTTTCGTCCTGAACGATGGTTGGCAAATGATGCCAATGAGATGGAAAAGAATCTGCTTAGTTTCTCGCGCGGCTCAAGAATGTGCCCGGGGATGAAGTATGTTGTCTTCCTCCTTGCCAGTAACCCCCAACTCTTCGTCTTGTTGTACCTCCTGTCTCGAAACATTCTTAGATGGATTAGGGAAAGATTCAGCAACTGACATTGATAGTCTGGCGTACGCTGAGCTCTACCTCACGCTTGCGCATCTGTTTCGCAGATTCGATCTTGAATTGCACCAGACTACACCTGATGATATGGAGTGGAAAGATGTCACTGTATCTAGAATGAAAGGCCATTTGAAAGTCCTGGTAAGAGAGGCGAAGGACTGAGGACCATATGTCTTGGCGTGAAACCAGATCTGGTAGGTTGAAGATATTATGAGGTAAGAGTATCCCACTTGGCTGCTTTTACTCGGGGGCAGTAGGATTAGTGAAAGGCATAAAGGGTTTGCTAGGATGCGAATGGAATCCAGGATCATGATCACCTTGATACCAATTCTAGTCCGGATCTCCAGCGTCAACGCCACTGATTACATGATTGAACATCAATAGCTAGGAGTCGCCAAAAAAACTTCCAAATGATGCATAACTTGTCAGGCTATACAACATAGTCGTAGTGACGGGCCGTCTGCCTAGCCTGCCCACCCTCAGCTACGAAAAATATTCTTATCCCAGTTGCGGGTTTTCCTCTGCGGTCTAAAGGCTTGTCCGACCGTTGAGAGCCCGTACTGCCCTCACCAGGCCAATGCACTGTCCAATGCCGTGACTGGCAGGCCAAACACGAACTGAGAGTGAGGTAGGATCGTAGTCTTGCCAGGATCTCTTTTGGAAGCACATGCCATGTCCGTAGGGATATGCTAGTCCCATGCGCGTGTAGCTGTGTACACAATGTTCGTAGACCTCGATGCTATTTCGCCGCTCGAGCTTCTTGTGGTAAGCCTGACTTCAAATCGAGAGAGCACTATTGCTAGTAAAGCATCTTGTTTGTCACCACCTGGTCTTCCCCCACCTGAAATCTCAAATTCTTCATCTCAAATGGCCATCAGGATACACGTAATGTGCCGCGAGAGAGCAGAGGAAGCGGACGCACCTTTTGATCCCGCCTGACGGCTTGCCGGATCAATGCGCTTAGATATACTCTGGAACTACGCCCAAGCTGAGGCGGGTTCTCTTTAGGGTCCATTGCGCCCTTCATAAATGAAAGGTATTTATCTTCAGTGTCCTGGACATCAACCTCGTGACTTGCCGAAGAAAAGCCGTAGACTAGTCCTGTTTGGAAACAGGTTGGACGAGGGACATCGCGACTGTCGAATCCCGCGAAATTGTTCTCGCGGAAGAAAAGCCGCACGCGCTGACCATCATAACTTGCCTCACTTACCTAAGGTACTTACTTACCTACTTAGGCATTAGATCGAAAAGCTCGGCAGGTCTAGACCGAGAGTGACGTCAGAGATCAGGCGCGCTAAGCCTTGTTTCAAAATCAACCCGCGACCATAAGTCTGAGGTTGAGCTTGGCGTCGTGACTACCTAGGTGAATACGTAGTAAGGCTTTAGGTATCAAAATATCTCGATTTCTTAAGGCATCGAGTATATTATCCTGCTGGACTTGCGCCTCGAGCGTCCGGCCTTACGAGTGTGAAGTTGTTCATGCGGCATCCAACATTCCTGACAGACAGCTGGTAACTGCAATCATGGCCATCAGCAGCAGCAATTCGAGCAGCAATCAACAGGTTTTGGACTTCCTCAATGGCCAAGCAGGGGTGGGCCAAAACAAAGCGGGAATCGCTGTAAAGTCCTTCGTGCTCAACATTGCAGTCAGTCTGGGTCTGTTCGCCTTCGAAATTTCAGGCTTCTTCTTGCTCAAAAGTTCGGCTATGGGGCGGAGAATATAGTAAGTACTATTCCCATTTTTCCGGGCCGCCCTGGCTGAGGCGCTTGCAGTCAACCCAAGACGTATCTCGTACAAGATAGACTCCGAGTAGAAGCCGTACCCGTCAACCCCATCAAGTGGATCCGCAGGATCTTCAACATTGAGGACGAAGAGCTCAAGGCCAAGTGTGGGTTAGATGGCTACTTCTTTATTCAGCTGCTCCGGGCGATGGTCATCATATTTGCGCCATTGATGGCCATTATCGTGACGGTACTGCTCCCAATCAACTACAACGGAGGGAAAGATAGCCGTGTCTTCGTCGTGGGTAATCAGTCCGTGGCATCCAACATCACTGGCTTCGATAAGTTGTCTTGGCAGAACGTTGCTCCAACCGAAACTGGTAGATATTGGGCACACCTTATCTGCGCAGCACTGGCCATTTCCTGGACGCTTTATAGAATGTACCGTGAGAAGCTGAACTTCATCGACGTCCGGCAGCGATTCCTTACATCTCCAGAGCACAGAATCAAGGCCTCAGCCAAGACGGTTCTCATCACGAACATACCACGCGAGTACCGAAGCAAAGAGGCATTGGAAGCACTCTACGATGTCTTCGTGGACAACGACGACCATAGCAGGCTGACTGCCTGGGTGAACCGAGACTACGGGTCTCTGAGAGCCTTGGTAGCTCGTCGTCGAAGTCTTCGTCACGGATTGGAGAAAGAAGAGCTGAGATTTCTACGACACGTCAACAAGAAGCATCAAACAAGTGGAGAGGCTACGAAATCAAAGAGAATTGTAGAGAACACTTCCCAGGAATCGCTCGCGCCTGATGACGAAAATGAAGCATACACTGAGCATGATGAGCAAAAAATCTCCACCGCTTATGAGACGGATTGCCGCGAGAAAGCTCAGCTATGGCACAAGTACTTGAAGCCTTCGACTGCCTCTAAAGTCTCTCTTATCCGGGGAAAAGATGGTAGTTGGAAGCCTGCCACGTCATTCAAGATCTGGGCCTCTGGCGAGAAGAAGGTGGTACCAAAGATTGCCTGGCTACGCGCAGAGATTGCTCGCTTGACTGTTCAAGTCGAAAAACTCCTGCTAAACCTGGATGACGAAGAGCGATTCAAGAAACAGAACTCTGCGTTTATACAGTTCGACAGACAAATGTCTGCACATATGGCTTGCAGTCTGGTCAGTCACAACAGGGCCGGTCGAATGTCTCCTCGTTTCCTTGAAGTCGCCCCACACGAAATTATCTGGCGTAATATGGGCGTAACCTCTCTTGGCCGTTTCTTCAGGAGTTGCATTGCACTTGTCTTATTTGCAGCAATTCTGTTGCTCTGGGGTGCACCGACCACTATTCTTGCAGCCCTGTCTCAGCTTGGTTCTCTCCGCTTCTCCGTCATCTGGCTCTACTGGCTTCAGCGATGGCCAAACTGGATAATAAGTTTCATATCAGGTAAGTCGATCAGTACCCAGCGCTGGCGCAACCACTCTTTACCGTTCCATTCACGTCTCGAGTGGTGGGTATTCTTGTTGAAGAGGCTCTTGTCCATCTCGATCCAGGATTGAATGGACAATCGTTCAATGACATCACGATATACCCACTGCCAAAGAATTGGACGAAGCAGTAAACCTGTTTTTGCACAAGTCCTCGCGTTTTATAATAGCTCAACTAGAGATAGCTAATTCGCGCTAGGCCCTCTCACATCTATCCTGCTTGCTTTATTAGTTCAACTTATCGTACCGGCTTTGTTGCGAAAACTGGCAGTCTTCGTTGGCGCACCTACGCGTAGTAAACGCGAGGTCATCGTGCAAGACTTCTATTTCACCTTCCTCTTCATTGAACTTGTGCTAGTCACGTCAATCTCTTCCGGCATCGCCAACGTCGTTCCACAGATCGTTAAGGATCCCCGAAATATCCCCACAATTCTGGCCAACGACCTTCCTAGAGCGGCAAACTATTTTTTCAACTACCTTATCGTTCAATCCCTAGGCTTCAGTGGGAGCGTATTGTTCCAGTACTTGCGCATCCTATACATCACGACAATCTGGCCGTGGTTCACGCAAACTCCCCGAGAGGAAGCTTGGCTCCAAACGACCATCCCACATCAGGTAGATTCCAAGCCCTAACACGCTCTCAACCTCCACCGCTAAGTGAACACAGATGTGGGGTAACGTGTATTCGTTGATTACGAATTTTGCAGTCATTGGTATGTCCTCGACATATCCCCTCTTTCAGATCCATTCTGGATCGGGCGTCATGAGAAGTCACTATCATACAGGGTACTCTCTGTCAACACGGTGAGCTAACAGACCTTGCAGGCTTGATATATTGCATTATTTCTCCGTTGATGCTCGTCTTCGTGTCCATCACGTTCTCTCTTTTCTGGGTGGCTTACAGACACAACTATTATTACGTTCAAAGGAATAAAGTCGATACCCATGGGTTACTTTTTAACAATGCTATTTCGCAGCTGTTCACCGGCATCTACGTACTGGAGATTGCCCTCATCGGCTTGTTCTTGTTGGTTCGAGATACGCACGACAAGTTTGCGTGTTCGTCTCAAGCCACCATCATGATCGTCGTCCTAGTCTTGACAGCTGTTTTCCACTTTCTCATGGAGCAGCACCTGCGGCCTCTTTACGAATTCCTGCCAGTCACTCTGGAAGATTCGGCTGTCGACGCCGAAAGACAGCGATTTCTTACACATGATGACAATGAACCATCGCGTCAGGAAAGCGGCGACAGCGAGGGTATTGAATTATCGGAATTGAACCCACGAGGTATACTAGACGGCAGTGTCGAGGAGCCAACGAAGAAGAGAGCGAGTCGTGTTCAAACGAAAAGCATATCTGCAACAGCAGCCCACGCGAGGAAAGCACTGTCAAGATTGAGAAACGAGACTGCGGCAAAGGTCACAGAGATCCACGCTCATGTCCTCGAGCCGATTGCTGGGTCCAGGCGACAAGAAGTCGCGGATCAGCTAGCGGCAGCAATCGCCCGCTATCCTGATGAATTGACAGACTTGTCCCCTGAGGAGCGAGACGCCGAGCTCAAAGCCGCCTTTCAGGATCCAATAACCAGAGAGCCAGCGCCCGTCATATGGATCCCGCAGGATCCCGCGGGCCTCTCAGAAGAAGTCATCAAGCAGACCGTTAAATACGGTCGCTACCTACAATACAGCAACGCTGGAGCATACTTGACGACTAGGAATAAGTGCGAGGTCACGCAGCCTGCGCCGGATGTGAGACCGGATTGGCTTCTGGATTGGGTACTATGAGACGGATTCATTGCGGGTATCACAGAAAGGGACTGCGTTGGATTCATGGCTGTTTGGCACGACTATACCCTTGCGACATTGTATGTCTAGCTGCTATCATTCAAGTCAATTTATCTGTGTGTAAACGTGCTAGATCTGTGCCTACCCATGAAGATGGTAGCTGATTGTTGCCTTTTCGGCTGCGGCCTTCACGCTAGTAATAGTCGTATTATCCAAACCCCTGGAATACCTAGGTTCTTATAATGAAGGGCCACCAAACTTATGTGTTCATTTTTCATCTTGAATAGCTTTCTTGACCAAGGCCTCTGTGGGAATGGTCTTAGTATAAAGATTTCTCTTCTATGTTTTTACAATTGAAAATACCTTTGAAACTGTCCCTGTCGTCAAGCTACGGGGAGGTTGGTCTGAGGCGGCCGTCTAAGTTTAGGCTTAGTGGGCCATCGTTATAGAGTGTCCTTTATGGAGAGAACCTCAGCTACTCTGATTTACTGGATAGAGCGAGGACATCAATGAATTAAGCGATATTTACTAAATGAGAGATTTCATTGGTGTCCTCGCTTTATCAAGTGCCTCAGTTCTGGAATGCACGAGTGACAGGGTTCAACTTTCAGCCCTACAGCCCTACAAACTCGCGTATCACTAACAAACCGCGTTCAGACCTGGAAATGAAAAATCTATTTTCCCGGCGCACGTCATGACCGCAAACACTGATTCTTTGTCTGAGTGGTAGATATAAATTCATCAGACTTCGCTGAACGAAAAATCATAAATTGCTCCTTCTAGCTCACATGCCTATGCTCACAGATCCCGCTCAGCAGAGCGCCAACCGAACAGCGAGCCGCTCAGATCTCTCCAGTGATTGGCGTACTAAAGGCGATGCACCACCAAGGACAGGCAACCATGCAGCAATACGGGCGTCAGGCCCGCCTTCCAAGCCAGACTACCTCCAGCGACGTGACTTCTGGAGCAAGAGCAGGGACATGAAGGAGGAAAAATCTGTTGGTGGAGAGACGCTGAGAGGGGAGGATGACCCCCAGACGTTGCAAGCCATTGCCGAAGGTAGACGACTCTATCTGGGCAACATGTCCTACATTGCCAAAACCGAAGATGTAGAAATGCTGTTTGCAGAGCGTGATTACCCAGTGTAAGACTTCATTCCGTTACTATGAAGACACAAGCACTGACCTACAGCAGAGAGCACATCAACATGTCTATCGACCCTTACTCTGGAAGAAACCCCTCCTACTGCTTCGTGGAGCTTGGGAGCAAGGAACAGGCTGACCGAGCCATGCTGGAACTGAATGGCAAGGAACTCCTTGGGCGTCCGTTGAAATTGGGACCAGGTGTTGCTCGGTCAAGGAACCGACGCCCACGTGAAGAATCTGATCGGCTTGCGCGCAATACCCGGGATAGGTGTCGGCCTGTATTCGATCGCTGGATCAGAACAGATGCTCCAACCCACTGGAAAGGGTACAGTGAGCAAGGTCGTCGACTGTTCGTGGGTGGTCTGCCTCGAATGCCAGACCACCATACAGTCAATGCCGACGTCCGTGAGCTTTTCAAGGGATACAGCGTGTGAGTGTTGCACCTTTGATTGGGCCTCTCTCGTCAGGCACTGACAACTTCAAAGGGAAGCTGTCAGCAAGGTCGTCATCCCCCGAACACCCGCTCTTGGTGACCGAAGCGCTTGGAATCATCGCTATCTTTTCGTCGATTTTTCTACCCCTGAGGAGGCGGATCGTGCTGCGAAAGCAACGAATGGCAGGCAGGCTTGGGGCGTCAAAATCCGAGTCCAGCCTGCGAAGCTTGACTCTCAAAAACCTGGCGAAAGAGAGGAGTGGAACCAGGAACAGCTGGCGTTTCCAGTTTGAACCTCCCGTTAGTCGTACCAGACATTCAGCTCGCCAGCTCGATAGCTGGTCGCTAGAACCCATCGAACGACTCGCAAATGACCATGGCTAGGAGGCCACGCCAAATAAAAGGGCTCATATCAGAGGTTTCAGTTCTGACTATCAGCTCGGAGTTATTATTTGTATCGTTTCATCCTGTCCGCCAATATGCGCTTGGTGATCGCTATGTAGCGCCAATGAAGGTGGATTCTGCCGCTAGATCGCCAGAAAATTGTTCGCTAACTGATTGCACTCCGAATATCTCAACCGAGCCCTGAGTGGTACTCTATCATTGCTCCAGTAAAGCCACAGTCTTACGACTGATTATCACTCATACTAGAAGGACTAAATTCGGAAGGCGACTGATTGCGCTATAGAAATAATATCAAGAGCAATGGGCGCCAACAAGAAGCATTGTTTTTCAACATGTACATGTCTTGGGGCTTCTATATTGACAGTGCACTCCTCCTCCTCCTCGATGTCCTGGTATACGCCTCTGTTCTTCCATGTGGTGAGAAGCATTCAAGTTGGGACAAAAGCCAAGGCCCCGCGATCCTGCCACTACGCCCGTCATCTCAGGGTAGCTACGAAATCCAGCATGTGTCGCTCGGATCGGCAAATGCAATAATGAAGCGAAACGACGAGCAAAGTGACAGCCTCAGGGTCAGAAGGATCGATATCGTAAGCGGCAGCGTTCCAATCGCAGCGGCAGCCCATTATCTCGAAATGTTTTACAGTGCTATCTTGTACAATGCGCTTGCTCCTTGGTGCTCTGTACCACCTCAGCAAGCGCTGGTCATGACTCTGGGACCTCTGCAGTTGACCATGCACGTTGTGTTGGACAGCGGGGTACCGCGAGGCATTCCCTGGGCCTTTGTGAGGAATTTTGCACGGAACATGCTGGCAATGACGGCACGGGGGTTTACGGGGACATTTGATATGTACTACGGAACAGATGATGGGCTCTCTTCCAACCCTAATCTCCCCAGTCTCGGTGTGGAAGTTCACCTTCGTGTTTTGTGGGGCATGTGAAAGAAGCTTGGAGGTGTATTATTTCCATGCCAGGGCGACGAGTTGGATAGATGTACAATGTGGACATAGTACAAGGGGGAAAATGACAACATTCATGCGCATTTTTAGAACGTCGGTCTTGCCAAATATGCACATTCGGGGGATGCGGATATGTGGTGTTGTGGACAGACAGCTGATTAGCCAGTACTAGTACAATCAAATTATCGAGCATGTACTCGTACCTTAATATCACGATTAAGTAGTCAGACTCTGGGCCCCACCAGAACTGCCAGTGCGGGGAAGCGACCGTAGCGTGGCCGGCTGGCAGCAGCCCAAAAATGTGGCTGGTCCTGACTCTAGACTCCTGCCGTTGTTGATCAAATCATCAGTTCGACTCTTTTTCTCAGAATATTGGGATGCGCCGTCCACAACATATGCCGTCTTTACAGAGCAACAACCGTCAGTCGCATCTTCATCAGATAGATATAAGACACCCTCCTCTGTGTAGGTATATCTAGCTGTGTATAGTCTTCCGTTCTCTTTGCACCTTCTTCAACGGTTCCCGCGCCTTCTGGAATCCCCAACGTCTGCGACCCATTCAATCCGTTTGGTGGGCATCACATACTCTGTTGATGTGAGCAAGAGGCGAGGTAGAACACAGTCAATAGATTTCCTCATTGCACCATGACTCGACCCAAGGTCGACCCAGATAAGAGACAGCGAACCGCCAACGCATGTGACAGTTGTAAACGAAGAAAGCAAAAGGTTCGTCGCTTCCTGCTCTTCTTGCCAACATTCCCACCTCGACAGCCATTCCGGCCTTGGCCTATGAATCTACCATTACTTCAGCAGAACCTTCGTTATCCACCTGCGCGCCAGAAAACATCTGTTGTTCTCACAGCTAAAATTTGGTCAGTGTGACGGCAAGAAGCCCTGCAGTACTTGCGATAAGAAACACTTCACTTGCGATTACAATATCACCGACAATACTCATGATGGAATCTCCCCCACCCAGCCTTTGGCCAAACGGCGCATCAAAGAAAGCGATGTCTCTACTAGACCTGGCTCCCTGAACACCGGAAGAAGCCCATCAGTTATCACCTACCTCCCAGAGGTCTTTCCTAGTCTACAATCGTATCGGCCCCGTGTGAGCACACCATCCATTGGGGATGCCGCCAGATCCATAGGCCTTTTCCCACACAGACCTGACTTGAAGCCGGAGATAAAAGTGCAATCTGATCGTGCGTCCACTAGTGGTGGGGATGAAGAGGCGGACAATCATACAATGACCCGAATGCTGGAAGATAGCACTGGAAGATTGGTATACATGGGCGATGCCTCTACCCTCTCCTTCTTGCAGTTACTTCGCATGATCGTCGAGACCACAGAGGGCCCATCACCGTTTACCATGGACCCAGAACGACACAAGATCAAGGAGATCCCATTCTCATTACCAAAAGACACCGAACTCACCCATTTGTTGCCTGACAGGCAGACCGCACTGATTCTAGTAGACTCTTTCTTTGTCAATGTCAGTATTGAACTAAACCAGTCCATCAGAAGCCACTGACCCTCAATAGACGCACGCTTTGGTTGAGGCGTTTGACGAGAAAGAATTCCTCAGAAAGATGGACAGATGTTATTCAGACCCTCTCACAGTCGATCATATCTTTCTGTGTCACTTGAACCTGGTATTCGCCATCGGACTCTCGTTTGCTACACCTGAACCGGGATCTCTGGATGCCGAGATCATTGATACTTTGAGAGCGAGCCACCCTGATCAATCAGAGATTTTTTTCCTAAATGCTAAACGCATCAACAATCCCATCATTGGCTTCGAAGATGCCGATCTCTGGTCGATACAGGCTTTGCTCCTTATGGCTTTGTATATGCTCATGAAATCGAGGAGAAATCCGGCATTTGCCTACATTGGTATTGCTCTTCTCAATCCAGCTGTTATAATCCGATGCTATTTCATACTGACTAGAAATAGGCATGGCCGTACGTACAGCATATACTCTCGGCTTACATCGTGAAGAGACCTTGGTTGTCTTCCCTGCCGAACAGCAATTCGCCCGCAGAAACCTTTGGCGATCGTTGTTCATTCTGGATCGTTTTATAAGTGCGTCACTTGGTCGTCCGATGGCAATCGCGGACGAAGAATGCTCCGGAGAGGCTCTCGATCCATCCTCAAGTTTGTACTCTGCGCCACAGCTCGACCCTCACCAATATTGCAGGGCTGGGCTGGAAGCCGCCGTCCGCAGCTGCCATGTAGTTGGCGTCATTCTCAAAAAGGTCTACCTGCAACGTAAAATATCGACCAGACTTGCCCAAGAGCTTGCAGATCAGTGCAAGAGCTGGCCGGAGAATCTCTCCCCAGCTCTACATTGGCGCCAAGCATCTCGCCAGGACCGCAGACAAGCCATTGCCATCCTTCATTCCAATCAAGTCTACTGCCATTCGATCATCTTGCTCACACGACCATTCTTCCTCTATCTTCTCAGTGCAGAAATCCAACAGACACGTCTTGGCGCTGGTCAACAGCCTCAACAATCTCGAGGGCGAATGGAGAAATTCTCGGACGCCTGTCTGATTGCCTCGACACACACTGTAGCCCTTGTTCAGAATGCGTATGAAGGCCAATATCTTCCTAAAATCAACCCATTCGTCACTTACTGTCTTTTTGCTGCTGCGCTCGTCATTTTCTCCCACGAATTCGCTCGTCCGGCTTCGTCCAGCGCATTGACCGGGCAATGTATAGCTAATTCGATTACAATCATGTCCTATTTCGGTGAGATGGATCCGCAAGCAAAACGTAATGCCCACATTCTCATAGAGTTTCGCAACGTCGTCACCAGACATGGAAAGTCGCCAGCTTTCCAGCTTCAGCCTCCTGCCCATCAGACCCCTCTCTCCAATCTGACGCCAGGACTGGACGTTCAAACCATTTCCCCTGTATTCGATTCAGGTTTCGCCCCAATGGTCCCACTACCAGGGGCTACCTTGGCACCCTCTGAGACGCCTGTTCCCGCTTCTGACAAAGCAGCGAACCCGTTAGACACCGCTACCTTGGGCCAAGCCTCCATGCCACGAAAAGATTCCTTTTCAGGGCTTTTGGATCTGACAAATACAGTGCTTCCCAGTCACTCTGATGACCATTCCTCGGGCACAGAGGAATTTATCGACTTCGATTCATTTTGGACATGGCCTGGCTCGACACCTATTCCTTCGCCCGGTCTTGGAACTGCGGGTGACGTGCCGGCTAGGAACGGTAATGGCAATGGGATTCAGGGATTCCCCGATAGTGGTCTTCTGGGGACGCCTCTCTTCGAACAAGTTTAAGATTTTTGTACAGAATTGAAGCACATACACATCAATAAAAATGATGCATGACTCACGGAGCGGTTCAAGTGTCATGATGTACGGCTTATGTGTGTGAGCAAAACGTGCAGAAGAATGTCAGAAAGAATTCTGGAGACGGAAAACAGAAGGACGGGACGAAGATCATGAAGGATTTCCTGATCAATCTCAACCGACGAGTTGATTCAACAATCGACTGACTAGGCATCGTCCTGCAATCTGAATGCTTTCATACATTATGGAGCTTTTAGCAGCAGAGACCAATTCCTCCGGCACACAAACACGATCATTCCAGCAATCTCCCGTTCACGGGCCATCAAGGCAAATCCAGCTTGGAGTCCGCATTCACTGTGTAGCTCCACTGCTCGGCTAGAGTAAAGAATGAGGTGTAAGATCAAAAGGCCCGAGGAGAGCCTCCTCGATGAAGGCAAGGTAATGTACCCACCAGCGATGACTGTCCGTGAAACACGGTATCTCAGTGCAAGCTAACAGCTTGATTGAGAGCCTTCAAGGGTCACTGGGATTCCATCGTAGCAGCTTCTTATTCCGAATAACCCCCCGAAGTCTGCGGCGCAAGGGTTGATAATGATAGGGGCGGGTCGCTTAAAACCCGGGCAAGCACCTGAAACAAACTTATGTCTTATTTCTTCCCCTCACTAAGCTTCTTTTCCTCGACAACTTCTTCTTTCCTCTTTCCTCTTTCCTCATCCATTGGCTGATGCCACACCATCCCGTGCTCTGCTGATGCTATGGAGCATTTGATCATTGAAATGGCTGATCTTTCTTGAATGGTAGCGCTCACATCGCCCGAGTTGGGACGAGAATCGTTTCATCATCCCCCGCTATCACTGCAATATAGGCGCCAGGGACATCATAATGACGGTAAAATCCCTGTACCACGTGAAATACCATCCCATGATCTTCGCGACTGTCAGATTCAATCTCTTGGATGTGCCCCACCCGTGATGAAGGATGGCGTCCTCAAAGAGCCATGTTTCGAATTCCTCCGTCTCTATCATCTTGCCGAGATGGCCCCCAGACGGGTTATACTTCTTCTACTGAGTGCATCCTCTTCGAACCTTGACCTCTTTTTGTCTCTCTTTTCGTTTGATGTGCATTCCAGTCTTTACGGCAGCGTCAACCACATTCTTTTGAGTTACATATAGTGTTGCTGCCTCTCAGTCTCACTACCACATTCTTTTTTTGACCTAGCTTTCATTTTTTTCATCATGCATTCTATCGTAAAGCTATTTGCTGGCTCGATTGTGGCTTTCAGCGCAGCTCGGACTGTCGCTGCTGGTGTCAAGTTCGCAGGTGTCAATATCGCTGGATTCGATTTTGGCTGTGCTACCGACGTACAACTGCCTTTCCATTATCTTATTTACCAGCTTTCACCATGCTAATCGCTTTCCACAGGGCACCTGTACCCTACCTTCCGTTGACCCGCCTCTCTCCCAATACGGCAGCAATGACGGTGCTGCCCAAATGGCTCACTTTACCAAAACCGACCGCCTGAATATCTTCCGCTTACCAGTCGCCTGGCAGTACCTTGTCAACGACGTCTGCGGGGGCACTCTTGACGAGACCAATTTTGTAAAGTATGATGCACTGGTGCAGGCGTGCTTGAAGACGGGCGCGCATTGTATTATCGATATTCATAATTACGCAAGGTGGAATGGACAGGTCATTGGGGCTCCTGGCGGGCCCAAGACGAGTGACTTTTCGGGGTTGTGGGGACAGTTGGCGGAGAAGTATAAGGACGAGGGCAGTGTGGTAATGGGGTTGATGAATGAGCCGCATGACAGTATGTCACTTACTTTTCTGGTGGAAGCAAACAACTGACTTTGGGATAGTCGAGCAAGTACCAGGTCTGGCTTCATGGGCTGCTTCGGTTCAAGCGGCTGTGACTGCTATTCGCAAAGCTGGCGCTACGACCCAGATGATCCTTCTTCCTGGTACATCCCCCCCCCCCCCCCCCTCCTCCTTTCATCCAACCCATTTAACCCATGCTCAGGCAACGGCTATACCGGCGCCAGCACATTCGTCTCGGGCGGATCGGCCGCCGTCCTTGCCGGCGTCACCAACCTCGACGGCAGCACCGACAACCTCGTCTTCGACGTGCACCAATACCTCGACTCGGATTACTCCGGCACCTCGACCGCCTGCGCCACCAACGGCATCAGCAGCGCTTTCCAACCACTCCTCAATTGGCTCAAAGACTCGAATCGCCAGGCCCTGCTCTCTGAGACGGGAGGTGGCAGTGATAGCCAGAGCTGTCTGACGGATGTGTGCGCCGCGTTGGATTTCTTGAATGATAATTCCGGAAGCTTTTTGGGATGGGTGGGATGGGCGGCGGGAAGTTTTTCCAGTGCTTATGTTTTGAGTTTAACTCCGAAGGGGGGGAAGGATGTTGAGTTGATGACGCAGTGTTTTGCTGGGAAGTTTGATGGGGGTGCAGGTTTGGCGTCAGGGTCTAGTTCGGGCTCTAGCTCTAGCTCTGGCTCTGGCTCTGGCTCTGGCTCTGGCTCTGGCTCTGGCTCTGGCTCTGG